>ML846985.1:12643-27174 GCA_009831015.1 Picea engelmannii
CCCCCTCTCAGTAATCCAACAATTGGTATCAGAGAAGGTTCCTTCAGAAATCAGTTTAACCACTGAAAGGTAGATCATGGAGAGTACCAACTCGTATAAAAATGGAATACCATAGTTTGATGGACAGAAGTATGCTTTTTGGACCATAAGGATGAAGGCATATATACAGGCACAGGGATTTCAAATTTGGCAATCAATTGTAGATGGATACACAGTACCAGCAGTTCCACCAACAAATGACAAAGCATTAACCTTTCTTGTGTGTGTTAATTATAAGTTTATGCTTGTTGTTACAGTGTGTTATTTATCAGTTACGTTTGATGTTACAATGTGACATTTATCAGTTTATGTTGTTGTTACAGTGTTTTATTTATCATCTTATGCTTGTTGTTACAGTCTGTGATTCTTATGATTACTTTTCGAAGATTGTAGTTAATTCAGTTTGACAGTAATGCTTGGAATCTTAAGTCTGAACCCTTGGTTAGAATGAATTGTACTCTTGCCCCTATATATACCTTGCGTGTTTCCTTGAAAGGATACGCGTCTAGATTGATAAATTAATGTAGGAAAGGGTGGATAAATCATTCATACCTGGACACAAACATTTTGGCACCGTTACTGGGGAGGCTAACAAGGTGCAAGACAACAATCCGGACCAACCAGAGGGTCAATCTCTCATCCTAGGGAGAAAATGAGCTTTCTCACTTTGCTTCAGGTCCTGAGCATAGGTGTTCTTTCCGTTTGTTTTTATTTTTTATTTTTCCATTTTTTTTGCCAATCTCTTGTTCTGGGGAGGGAGGAGTCCTTTGACGCCCTACTCCAGACCCTGAGTTATATTTACTTCTTTCAAACCCTTTTTTTTTTGAAACCCTAGCTTTTACCCTGGGGAGGGAGGAGTCTTTTGACACCCTACTTCATATTTGAAAAGTATCAGGTCTTTTCGTGGTGTGTATTTGTTCCTGGTTCTTGTCCAGGGGAGGGAAGAGTCCTTTGACACCCTGCTCCGAGCCCTGAACCTTAGATTCTTGTTTTTTTTTTAGTTGACTTTCTTTTTCGTAGATCTTTCGTCTTGGGGAAGGAATGGTCCTTTGACACCTTACTTCAAGACTAAAGTATTGTAGGTTCATGCCAAGACCCTCCATCATACCAACACTTGTATGAACAAAGAACCAAATAATGGGGGCAGAGTGAAAGCCCCAAAGAAGGGAGGACCAGATTTGGGAAGAAAGACCTTCATCCAGCAGATCATAGAAAAGGATGAATCAGAAACATCATCTCACATAGCTGTGAGACCAAGGGCATGAAGAGTAAAGTCTAAAGGAAAATTAGTAGATCAACCAGTGCTATCTACAACATTCTTGGGTGATACGACACAACAGGTCCCTTCGGCATCTGAAGAAACATCTAGTAGCATACCTGACCAGGGAAATCTTATGTTGGTAATAGAGGGGGAAGAGGTCACAAGAAGAGCCTCGACAGAGTCAGACCACTCCAACAAGAGAGAGAAGGTTGTAGCCGAGGGATCAAGTCATCAGGATGCAGGAGAAGGGATCGAAGGAGTATTTGCATCACCAAGGGACCGAGGAAGTGCTACTAAAGGGGTAAGAAAGCCTCAACCATATCCCACAGAGCCTAGTGAAATACCCAACAGTTATTGGAAGATATTTATGGCTCCCACAACCTCCACTATTGAATTTCCAATCGGAGATTTAGGAGCTAGTGCACCCACAAAGCCTATTCCATTAGCAGCCTTACCAAACTTTCATGGGCTTGTTTTAGAAGATCCTGACACATTCTTATTCGAGTTTGACATAGTGTGCCGAGGATATGACTATACGACAGAGGCCGAAAAGTTAAAAAATTTCCCTTCTACAATAAAAGGAATGCCTTTGAGATGGTTCATGGGCCTTGGAGGAAGCACTATTTCCACATGGGATGATATGCGGACAACTTTTCTGGAAAAATACTAGGACTACTGTAAATCCCAGAACATTAAGGAGGAACTTTTCAAGTTCTCACAAAAAGAAGACGAGAGTTTGGAAGATTACGTGGAATGATTCAAGTACACCTTACAAAGGTCGGGTCACTCTAACCTGGACAAGGAAATTCTAAAAATTATCATCCTCCGATCGTTCCGTGAGGACTCAATGGAACTATTGAACATTGTGGGAAAATGAGACATCCCTAAAGAAAGCTTCGAAGGTATATGCGAATTATGCATTCAGTGCTCAAGAGGACTTGCAAGAAATAAACAAGTAATTTGCTTGGTAAAAGGCACTGGCAGAGGTGTTACGAAAGAAAAAATCGGAAACCTGCTAGACAATCTGAGGATGGATATCCTCAGCACCTTGTCAACACAGATGGATACGCTACAAGTAAAACAGAAGCAGCTGGAATTGGACAGGACTATGGCAATATTCTGCTCAACATGTAGAAAGAAGCATCAAGAGAGGGAATGTCCACTAAACTCCATAGAGGAATATTCAATCTGTGAGCTAAATCATGCAACAAGCTCATGTCCCTCCCTTCCAGGCCTGAAAGCAGTATTTCAAGGGACGGGGAAGGACATGGAACAAATGTACCTTATGGGGTCTAGAAGGCCATGGAAACCTTGACCATCAATGGGAAATCAAGGTACGTAGTCAGACCCATCTCAGTATTTCAATAATTCCAATATGAATCCTCAGTCCATGCCCTATCCTCCCATGTCGCCACAATATCAGTTTCCACAGTGGTAGTAGTGGAACCCTCAAGCCAGTTCAAGCTCCCCATGGGCTCCAACATGGCAAGGATCCCCTCCTGGGCAGTTTCCTCAATCGATGCCATAGCAACAACTCCAACTGCCCTCTAATGTGCCTCCGGGTAATCAACCTACCTGTCCTCAGTTCCCAATCCAACCTGATCTGAATCCTAATAGCAAGGGAGCTCATCAAGCTAACATTACCAACCTACCTTCATATAGCATTTCCACTGCAAAATTGTATGAATTGAATTTATGATCAGGACGGACAGTTAATTTCCAACCTCCTCCAGTTTCCATTGAACAAATCGATAGTGAAGGTAAGGAATCAGAACCAATTAGTAAAGATCTGAAACAAATTGATAGAAACCAGGCACCTCCTATAAAACAACATCACTATGAACCACCTTACCCAGAGAGACTAACTTTGAGTAAATCAAGCTCTCCAGCTGAATTTGATTTATTAGGAGAATTGCAGAACTTATTTGTTAAAATTCCCTTGTTACAAGCTATGAAGGATGTGCCAATATATGCAAAGACTCTTAGGGAATACTGTTCAAAGAAACCTGCAAAGAAATCCAAAGACCCCCTTACCATTCATGTTATGGGAAAATTATCAAATTTCATGATGGGAAAGTCAATGCCTGAAAAGTATGGAGATTCGGGGAACCCAATTCTAATAGTACAAATTAATGGAGTACAGATTCTGAATGTGCTGGTAGATCCGGGTGCTGCCATCAATGTTATCACCACTAAAACCATGCATGCATTAGGTCTTCGTAATTTGAAACATATGCCTATAGTATTGGAATTGGCAGACCGATCCACAGTCAAGCCTATAGGAAAGTTGGAAGATGTAATAATTTTAGTAGATTCATGGCACTATCCCATAGATTTCCTGGTCTTATAGATGTAATCTTCGGTGGGTGGCCATCCTTTGATCTTGGGTAGACCATGGTTGGCTACTGCAGATGCTTACATTGGGTGTTGATCAGGGCACATGGTTATTTCCAATGGGCACAACCTTAAGAACTTAGTGTTATACCCACCTGTAGAACCAAACCCATCCATAAAACTAGTAGGAAGCAAGAAAATTTTATCTAGGAAAGAGTTTGAAACAAAAAATGAGGAATTGAGGCCAGTTCTCACCGTTGGACAAGCTCTTCAGTTGAAAATAGAATCGGAAGATGATGTAATCACCTCTTTTATGGATGATCCTTGCTTCGTTTCCAAAACAAATAAACAATTCCTAGAATCTATCCTAAGCTGTGAGACTCATGAAACAATTGAAACAATAGAAGGATTAGAGAAGCCACCTGTTGATGCACCCGGTGAAAGTGTCCCGGTAGAAGCAGAACTAGGGAAAACCCTGAATATTAATCCAACCCTGTCAGAATCCCAGAAGAAGCAACTCGTGGATGTCTTTCGGAAACACAAAGAGGCCTTCGCCTGGGATTATACAGATATCAAAGGGATCCCTAATAACTCATGTACCCATCATATATATATATATATATATATATATATATATATATATATATATATATATATATATTAAGGAGGATTGTCGTCCTATGAGACAACCTTAGAGAAGGATGAACCACGCATTGAAAAATGTTGTGAAAGAAGAACTTCAGAAATTACTAGACGTGGGTTTTATCTACCCCATCTTAGATAGCCAATGGGTCTCCCCATTAGTAATGGTCCCTAAGAAAAATGGTAAATGGCGAATATGCGTGGATTATCGAGAATTAAATAAAGCAATGCAGAAATATCATTTTCCTTTGCCATTTATTGATCAAGTTCTGGACACATTGGCTGGCAAAAAGTTTTTTTTCTTTTCTAGATGGGTTTAGTGGGTATAACCAGATCCAGATAGCTCCTGAAGATCAGGATAAAACCACTTTCACATGCCCCTAGGGAACATTCGCATACCGGGTCCTTCCTTTTGGCCTTTGTAATGCTCCTGCAACGTTCTAGAGGGCAATTTTGGGAATCTTCTCTGATTTGATAAATGACAGTGTTGAAATTTACATGGATGAATTTGCTCCATATGGGGATTCATTTCTTGAAAAGATGAAAAATTTAGAAAAATTTCTCAAAAGGTGTATACAAGTGCGTGTCTTGTTGAGTACAAAAAAATGCCATATGATGATGGAAGAGGGTATTGTTTTGGGACATTTTCTCTCAGCTGAAGGAATCTGGATGGACCCAGCAAAGACAAAGGTAATTCAGCATTTCCCAACACCCAAAACACCCATGCAGGTACGCAGCTTTATTGGTTGTGTTGGTTATTACAGGCATTTTATAGAAAATTTTGCTAAAGTAGCAAACCCACTTTTTCAATTGCTAACAAAAGATTCAGATTTTGTGTGGACAGAGGACTGTGATGTAGCCTTTACATGAATTAAGGAATTGGTCTGTAGCGCTCCAATCATTAGAGGGCCAGATTGGGCATTACCCTTCCATATTCATACGGATTCTTCCCAAATAGCGGTTGGCGCAGTATTAGGACAACAAGAGGACAAAATGCCATACACAGTCTACTATGTTAGTAAGAATTTGGCTCCTGCTGAATTAAACTACACAGTGACTGAGAAAGAGTTCCTTGCTATCATTTACGCCATCAATAAATTCTAGCACTACATTACCGAGTATCCTACCTTTGTGCATACTGATCATGCAACTATCAGGTATTTAATGAATAAACCTGTTACCCCTGGTCGTATCACAAGATGGATCTTGCTACTATAGGAATTTGATATTAATATAGTAGATAAACCAAGGAAGGACAATGTGGTTGCATATTTCTTATCTAGGATAGAACATGAGGGTAAGGATACACCAATTGAAGATAATTTCCCAGATGAACATCTTTTTGTAGTATCTGCTAACACTCCGTGGTATGCAGATATTTCTAATTATCTTACTTTAGGGAAGGTGCCTCGTCATCTTTCATATAAAGAGAAAAGGAATATTATTCACCAGAGTACCCGATATTCATGGATGGTAGGATATCTCTTTCATACAGGGGCTAACCAACAGATTCGGCGTTGTGTGGTAGAAGATAATTTCTATGAGATACTGAAGGCTGCACATGATGGACCCTGTGCAGGACACTTTGCAGATAAAAGAATAGGTCACAAAGTGCTGCAAATGGGATATTACTAGCCCTCCATCTTTCGTGATGCCCAGGATTATGTTCGAAGGTGTGATAGCTACCAACAGATGGGACAACCTGGGAAAGCAGATGAAATGCCTCTATAGCCCCAGATAGTCCTTGAACCATTTAAGAAATGGGCCATCGATTTTGTTGGACCCTTCAACCCACTTTCTCATCAGAAAGCCTACATCCTGGTCTGCACTGATTATGTAACTAAATGGGTGGAAGCCAGAGCGGTCACAAGAGCATCAGAACAAGTAGTGGCATAATTTCTTTTTGAAGAAATCTTTTCCCGATACGGTACTCCAAGGGAAATTGTATCGAATGGAGGATCACAGTTCACATCTCACATGATAGGAAAGCTGATGTAGAAATATGGAGTCAAACATAGAGTGAAAAGCCCCTATCACCCCCAGGCAAATAGGCAAGTAGAAAGCACAAACAAGGTATTAGAAAATATCTTGACAAAGATAGTAGAAAGTCATCACCGGGACTGGGCACAGAAAATTCCAAAAGCTTTATGGGCACACAGAACAACATGGTGAAACGCAACTGGGTTTTCACCATTTGAATTAGTCTATGGGAAAGTCCCCTTATTTCCAGTGGAATTTGAGATCAGTACACTCAGAACAGCTCTAGAAGTAGGCCTAGACCCATCAGAAGCACAGAAACACCGACTAGAACAACTGAATGAGTTGGACGAGATTTGGTTAGTAGCTATCCAGAAGACCACTGCTGTTCAATAGCAGAGAATGAAATGACATGATAAATTTATCAAAAGTAAGGTGTTTCATGTGGGAGATTGGGCATTACTTTACGATTCCTGATTTAAGGATTTCAAAGGCAATCTTTGCACTCGTTGGATGGGGCCATACCAAGTGGACGCAGTGTTCGACAATGGAACGGTTAGAATAATTACAATAGATGAGAATCATATCTCGTTCTTAGTAAATGGACATCGTCTAAAACTATACCATCGTCCAGCCTCCAGAAATGCCTTTGTCAAACACCTTTCTGATTCATCTGATTTAATGGTTGTTGGAATGAAGGACACTCTCACTGTGCCTTAAAATAATAATAATAATCATAATCATAATCATAATATTAAAAAAATATATATATATTTGTTTGTATTTTGCAGGAATAATAAAGGAACATGGCCAGGAGAAATGTAACACTCGGCATTGTTACTCCACCAGTGCTGCTATAAAGACATTGTTGTTACTCCACTGGAGTGTACTGATTACTTCACTATGTGTTGTTACTCCAAAACTGTAGTTACTCCATCGGTGTCGTTACTCCGCCAGTGTTGTTACTCCGCAACTGCCGTTACTCCTCTAGTGTTGTTACTCCGCAACTGTCGTTACTCCACAACTGCCGCTACTCTACCATCGTGTTACTCTACCATTGTTGTTACTCACTGTTGTTGTTACTCCTTGCTTCTATTACGCCTTGTTGTCGTTATTCTGTCATACATTTTTTTGTTACCCCACCAAAAGGTAGGTCCGTAGGTACGTCTCCCCTGAATTCTATGGATTTAATTAAAATATTCCAAAAAGACATCAAAATGTGTCGTGGACGGCCATAATTAAGTTGGGCGGGGGGGAATCATCATAATAAATGATGACATACCTCAAAAAAGAATTTATGACACACGATCTTCACTAAACAAAATCCAATGATTTCGACACCCTGTAATCATAACTGATATGTTGAAATGCGTACTCGTATGTGCAAAGTCATAATCAGTCACCTCCCCAACACGCTGCATTAAATTTTTGATAGTACCACCACAATCTGTCATCATTTCCAAACATACCAATGCTCTTTCATCCGTCGTTCCCAAAAGCGATATGACGTTATTTTAGTTGCCAATGGGTTGGAGTCCTGTCATTTTCCCCTACCAGCTAACTACATTCATCGTGCTGACTCCGCCTCTGCAGCAATGGGTGGATGATCTGTGCGGCATGAACCTGAGGATACAACGAGAGTTCAGAACAATCAGGAGCTATGGTAGGTCTTTGAGAATGCGGGCCGGAATGTTTACTTTCACAGGTTGAAAGGATCGAACGAAGAAGTTGAAACGGAATTCACACTCAATTTGAGGGAAGGAAGCTCTTGGGTTTGCGGAATTGAAATTCCTGTGATAAAGGAAGCCATCGCAGAAGTCAGTGGACTCCCTCAAAATGGACAACGATGGTTTTCAAGAAGGTCTGTCCTTCCAGAGTTTCCCAAAGCCTTTTTACAGGAAAGAGAAAGCATTGTGCAGAAGGGTTGAGGATACGACCGAAATTCATTGCCGCATCCATGGAAGGAAGTAGCAGAGTTCGTCAAGAGATATATGACTTGCGAAGGGAGATACTCCACCATATTCAAATATCATCTCTGAATACTAACTCACCTGTGATTTCCCCAAGCAGAGGATTTTTCATTGAATATGCCCTATTTCTTATTGAGAAGCCTTCACCCAATGGCACATTCAGCTCAGGAGTCGCGACAGGTATTGGCAGCC
Source organism: Picea engelmannii (assembly GCA_009831015.1). Classification (NCBI taxonomy): domain Eukaryota; kingdom Viridiplantae; phylum Streptophyta; class Pinopsida; order Pinales; family Pinaceae; genus Picea; species Picea engelmannii. Next base: position 21,059 of record ML846985.1, read on the forward strand.
ATCACCCATCATGGGTTGGTTCAGCTGTTAGTAATGAATGCCATTAGACAAATCTCGATCCTATGGGAATTGTTTCAGGATTCCACAGAGGAAGAAGTAGCAGCCCCTGTGGCTGCTAGGGAAGATGAACCAGAAGCCACGGAGGAAGAAAATGCAGGAGAAGATGACTATGTTGACCAAGAGGAACCGAAAGAAATGGAGATGGAAGATGAAGCATTTGAAGAAGAGGCTGACCCCCAAGAACAAGCTGAAACCATGGAACCAATGGAAGATGTAGAAGTTGACACAGAAAGGCCCACTAATACCACGGCCAAGGCTGTCCCACAAGAACCAGCCTCTCCTATGGAATTAGCAGAACAATTGGATAGCATGATAACCACAGAAGCGGGGTCACAACAGACAAGAGCAGGTGAATTGGTCGATATTGCAACTAAGGGTACTCCACAAGGACCTCCTGTCACCATGGAGTCGATGGAGGAGGACAACCAGAAAGAAGAAGAGGTCATGACCACCCCAACCATAGAGCTCATGAAAGAAGTGCAGGGAGAACTAAAGCGTGAGTTTGGCGCTGACCACAAGAACCGGCGTTGACCTCGGGACCGAATATTGAATATCCCTGCCAATTCTCCTTTCTCTCCTTCATTCCAAGAGGGGCAAGGCAAACTTGTTCCCTTCGGCGCACAGAAGAAGATCTCATTATTCCTCCAATTCTATCACAAAATCCACAACTGTGTGGGGTGGACGATACTCAAATAGACACATTAGCAAGTAAGCATCTCGCAAGGGCACCACCAATTGTAGTGAGCGCACAACAAGAGGAATTAGCTGTAGGTGAATAGGAGGGACCAAGCGAAGCGGTCCCGACGAATGAGCCAATGGAAGAGCCAGGTGAGAAGGTCGTAATATTCCTAGTCAATCAAAAACATCAACTATAGTCTAGGGAGACAATGCGGCTTAAAATGGAGGTCAGGAAACTAAGAAAATAGGTACACAAAATGAAGGAGCAGATGAAGAAATTCAAACAGCAAGTTAGGAAGTCCAAATCCATAGGAGTAGAAGCAGAGACTCAGACGGACCATGTAGCCATAACCTCTACTGCTACTCAAATAGACCCGATCGAGCGATTGTTTGAAGATCACGAGCATGCCTTAACGGTTGAAGTGTAGACTTGGAAATCTACTGCGGCTCAGTATCAAAATGAGGTCAGAAGAACTCAGGAACGAGCCTCCACAACTATTTTTAATATGTGGAGCGTATAGACATCATGAGACTAAGGTATGCGAAGTAGCAGCTCAAGATGGAGCAGCTAGAAAAGCAAGTGGCAGAGATGAAAACTGATAAGGAGTAGATGTTTAATTTGGCACAAGAGGTGATGGCATGTCGCCCCCCTTCTTCTTATTATTCTTTATTCTTACATGAACGTTTTCTTTTATTCTACATGGAGAGAATAAAAAATGAGATTAGTTATAAAATAGAAAATGGTGTACAATTCCTCTGAATAATGAGACACCACGACGTGCCAACTCAACACTTGATGTACGAATTCTACCTGCATGGATATCTGCTGTGCCTAGACAGAGACTTCAATCCAGTCCCATATGTGGGGGACATTCATTTAAGGGCCCTCACCTCTTACACTTTCAACCAGATCAGCTGGCAGAAGGCTTTTAACACATTTGAATCTAATCAGGTTACAAAGTCATTTATGGTAAGAGGAGAATCTGAAAGGGTAGTCACCATGTTCAATAAACACAACACCTTTTTGGGAATTGAGGCGAATAGAGACAGAATGCTGAGGACACAAAATTGGTGCCTTGATCTTTGCGTTAAGCAAATGGTCACATTTCATGAAGAGGCCCTTGATTGTCGTCAGAAAAGGTGGATGATGACACCTACAGCTATCCGAAATAGGGAACCTTTTGGGGCACCAAATTTTGCACGGGTGCTCCCCAGAGTGCCCAAATATGTGGCATGTGTCCAAACAAGCGGGATTCGATGGATGGGGCTCCAGTTTCAGTTTCCCACTATTTGGTTTCCAGTAGAAGATTACACTCCAGCATATATTGTCCCAGAAGATTGGTGGGAAGACGTCCACCTCTCAGATGGTTTTAAAGTTCCAGGAATAGAGATGGCCAAAGAATATGATCTCACCCATTTTCAGGAAGCCCATAGTCAAAGAAATCCAGACCTGCGGAAGCGGCGAACTGCATGAGGGCATGTAGAAGACTAGTTGGGGGGAGATGTTGGGCACCAAATCGGGCTATCTTTCTGTTGCATTTCCATTACCGTTTTGACCTTTTTGCACTTAATTACCTATGTTTACTATGCTAAAAATGTGAGGTAAATACCCCTACCTTGTCTTTTGGAATATTTTATTGATGAAGTGAAGTCACAGAGTTTTGCCTATTCACAACACTAAAATGATGTTTGACCACAGCTTTTGGAGAACAAGAATCAAGGCCTCAGTATCCTGCAGTAGATCTGTTGTTTAGCTTCTTTGAGGACACCAACGACCAAGCCAAAAGAAGGCCGTGCAGCTAGAGTTGTAGATCCCTGAACCATCTTGGGCATTTCACTAATTTTGTCTATCTAGTACTGGTGTCGTTCCAACTAATGTATATTTTTAAGGGTACGGTTACCATGTTTTGGGGAAAGAGTTTTTTCCCCCTTTTGATGTATAAAAGATAGTTTATTCCTGTAACTGGATATCCCCCCTTGATATTGTAATAACCTTTCTTAGATTTATAAAGAACTGTCTATTTTGTTGTTTTCATCTTTGTTGTAACTAACGCAGCCCTGATCAGAGAGTTGGGACTGCTCTCCTGATCAGGTGCTACGTCTTCCTGTGTGTGTTAATTATAAGTTTATGCTTGCTGTTACAGTGTGCTATTTATCAATTACGTTTGTTGTTACAGTGTGACATTTATCAGTTTATGTTGTTGTTACAGTGTGTTATTTATCAGCTTATGCTTGATGTTACAGTCTGTGATTCTTATGATTACTTTTCAAAGATTGTAGCTAATTCAGTTTGACAATAATGCTTGGAATCTTAAGTGTGAGCCCTTGGTCAGAACGAATTGTACTCTTGCCCCTGCATATACCTTGCACGTTTCCTTGAAAGGATATGCACCTGAATTGATAAATTAATGTAGGAAAAGGGTGGATAAATCATTCATACCTGGACACCAAGAGTATCCAAAAGGAAAATATCTATCACTTATTGCCTACACAGATGAAGATTAGGCAGGTTGTATTGATGACCGACGAAGCACCAGTGGAGCAACGTTCTACTTAGGTTAGTGTTTGGTATCATGGCTAAGCAAGAAACAATCATCGGTATCTCTTTCTATAGCTGAGGTAGAGTATATTGCAACAACAACATGTTGTACACAAGTTCTTTGGATGAAACAAACTTTGACAGATATACAGGTTGAGTATGATGAGACCATTCCAATATATTGTGATAATACAAGTTGCATCAGTATCTCAAAAAACTCGGTGATGCACTCCAAGACTAAGCACATTCCAATCAAGTATCACTTTCTACGAGAACAGGTTGCAGAAACGAACATCATAGTTGAGTATGTGGGCACAAAAGAACAAGTGGCATACATCTTTACAAAACCACTTCCACGGGAAGCCTTTGAATATCTTCGCCAAAGACTTGGAGTTATTTCTACTCCAAAAATGAATTCTTTTTGAATACTTTTTGAATGCTTATCTTATATGTCTTAGATGTACATGAGGAAGCACCATAAGAGGATAGTATGTCAGGGGGAGCAGCCCCGGATGGAAAGATACCTTTGCCATTGATGACAAAGGGGGAGAGATTTATCAGATGCAAAGGAAAGAGGCATGGTTCCAGGAGGAGCATATTTATCAGATGCAGAGGATAGAGGCATGGTTTTAGGGGGAGCATGAGTGATATGATTTCAGTGTTGCATCAGAGTTTTTCCATCAATGCCAAAGGGGGAGATTGTTGATTAAGGTTGGTTGTCATTGATGTCAACCCTTGAAAAAAGACCCGTAGCACAAAGGTTTGGGTAATGGAACCAAAAGTGTTTGATGTAAATATGACTCATTATTTTTTTGTCATGGTTGATAAGAAGTAAATATGGATGAACTCCAAAGTGGCCCCCTTATGGTGAAAGCCCTCATAGGAAGACACTTTGTGGAGTAAGAGAACCCATGCTTAATTGTGGAATAATGAGATGAAGGAAAGTTAACTTGTCAGGGAAAATATCCTAGATGGATAGTGCTTGTCATGTCATTTCCAGTGGTATGTGGAATGTTACATAATTCCTCACGGTTAGAGAGTTATGGCCATGAGAAGTTGGAGACCCCAGGTTTGGGTAATGGACCCAAGTTTGCTTGATGGGTAACAGTATGAGTTATGATATATTTTCAGATAATACTATTCTATATGGGTAGTAAATATCATTCCATTTCTGGTGGTATGTAGAACGTCACATAACTCCTCACGGTTTGAGAGTTATGGCCTTACGAAGTTGAAGGACCCTCATATGTCATCTAGAAGCCCCAAAAGGTCAAAGTAATCAAAGTGGTTTAAGAGATTTTAAAAGGTAAATAATAAAGTGAATTGATGAGTGTATTATAATTCAAAGTGAATACAAAATAAATTATTTCAATAATAAATTTAATGGAAAAATTAGAAGTAGACCCAACCCTAAAATAAGGAAAGTGGGCCAAATGACCTAGAAGATGTTTTTAAGGAAGCTACTTGGAGAGTATAAATAAGAGACAAGGCTCTCTCATTTGAATCACACTTGAGAATATTGAATATATGTATGTGTCTGAGGTAACCAAAGATATCTAAGCCGAAATTCTGAGGAAAGTGAAGAAAAGAAGGCCGAAATGCAAGGAAGGATAAATTCTTTTGATGGTGCTTTCTAAGGTATGTTATTTACAGGTCATCTCACCATTTTCCCTATAACGTTTTTTATATAATGATTCAGATCTTGAAATTTCTATGCAAGTGAGAAAACATATCCAAGTATTTGTGGTAAACAATTCATCTTCTGGGTCGTTGTATTTTGGGAGTTACACTCCGTGGAAAATAGGGTTTGTGGCCAGTCCTAAAACTAGTCAAAATCAGGTGTTTCGGGTAAAAATGTCATAACTTCTTCATAACAGATCCAAATTCAGTAAGACCAAATGTTTGGTTAGGGTACTATCTCTAGTATTCTATATGATAGTTTCAGATCAATTCATCAAACATTTTGTGCGGGTCACGCTCTACAAGGTCGCTCTCTAGAATAAGCCAGAATTCAGCAAGGTATGTCATTTTTACTATAACTCATTTTCTGAGAGGTTCCAAGTAGTGACACTTTGAGGAATTGCATTAAACACACTAAAGAAAATTGTATCAGTTTCATATATTTATACATTACAGGTTCAAAGTTATGATTACTTCAAGTTAGGGTTGTTGACTAATCCAAAACTGGGCATGTGAGACTAAAGAAAAGTTTGATGAAAATGCTAGCCTCTTGTTTTTAAAGTTAAGGAAGGTTTGCAGGAATGTGATCATATACACAGGTCTATTACAGAGCTACAAAGAATATTTGGATGATAAAATTGATGAGGGATTTTGGTTGTGGCACATGTTGAGTACATGGTTGAGACAAGTAGTTGATGAGTTGGCACATACATGAGGTGTATAGTTGATGATGTTGGTACATATTGATGATTCATAGTTGATGAGTAGTTGAAACATGATTGGAACATACTTGGTACATGGTTGGATGCACTTGTTTATGGTACAGGTTGATTATAGGCTGGTGCATGGTTGATGCACTTGTTTATGGTACAGGTTGATTACAGGTTGAGGTATAGGGTGATGCATGGTTGATGCATGGTTCAGATTTATTGGTATAGGTTTACAGTGGTATATCTCATAGGGATAGTGTGACAGTGGTTCCATCATTCTACTTCTACTTCAGGGTGGCAGGATGAGGCAAGGACAGGTGGTTGTAGCCACCTTCCGGTTGTAGCCAGAGAACATTGGGGGTTGTAGCCTCCTTCTGGTTGTAGCCAGAGATTTGGGGAGTTGGAGCTTCCCTTAGGTTGTAGCCTGAGAAACTAGGGGGTTGGAGCCT
>ML846985.1:33801-45639 GCA_009831015.1 Picea engelmannii
TTGATCATTCCCAGAATAGCTATCGATAGATTTTTATTGAGTTTAAGTGGTCTTCGTTTGGATTTGATGTGGTTATCTGCCTGATGGAGTTAACGAAATTGTTGGGTCATTTTCAATTCAATTCATTTTGTGTCCACTCCCAATAGGAAGTTTTTCACGATCAATTTAGAATGCGATTCGTTTGGATTTGATTTCGTTATGATCCATATGTTGTGGTTGGTAAACGATTTTATTGAGTTTGTTGGTTACGATATGCTCTATCATATAATTTTCAACGACTCTGTTTTTATAAAAACAATATGTTCATTTAAGCCTGTGCACGCACGCCCGAATCATGGAACGATTTTGATTTGTAATGACTGTATTAAAACCTTTTATGTTCAATTCACTCTTATTCTTGAGTTGGCAAGATTATTTGATGAGTTGGATTCCGATTGTAATTGTTGCTCTGTTTGATTTTAAATTTGTAAAATGAATTGGTCAAACCCGGTTATAATTCATTTGATTGGAATGATTTTGGTCAAGGAAAATCGATCTTGTTTTCTCATTGTGTAATGATAAACGATCGATATCTATTACGAACTCTGTTTGATTGATCCTGTTACGATTTTGTTTGTGGACAGTTACGAGTCAGTTATTGTTTGAATTCGCTCACAGCCTAAATCGTTTGCTATACAGTTATCATGATTTGAAAATGATCCTGTTCGATTCGATTATTTCTCCTGTTGACAAGACAAGTATAACGAATTGCTTACAATTTGTTTGATTATAATCATTTCAATTGATATCAAAACGATTTCACAACTGTTGAATTCGATTCGTTGTGAAACGATTGCATTGTTGTTCAATTATGGTTCTGTTGACCTGATTTTGTGCTAACAAAAACAAAACAGAGTATGCCTATCTCTGTAGTCGTTTAATTGATTTGAATCCTGTTTGATTTCATAATGGAATAATGATTTCAATTTATGAATCGTTTTCGCATAATTATTGGATGTCAATTAAATGGAATTCTTTAAAAAGATTTGAATTAATCTCAATGTTGATTCTGTATCTTATTTAGACTAGCTACAGAATCGCATGATTCTGTAGCTAGTCTATAGAATTAGATTTTTATTGTTTTATTAATAAAGTATCTCTCTAACTTGTTCATTTTTGGTCCTTTTCAGGTGAATTTGAACTTCTTGGGATTTGATGGACAGTTTAGAGGATATTTGGATGTTTTACTTTTATTTTAGTTTCCTAGTTTAGTTGAACTTGGGATATCTTCCCAGATTTTATGTAAACAGTTTTATAACTTCCACAGGGAGGTTTTACCCTATGGAAAAACTTATAAATACTTATTATTTTTGTAATAATGATCATCCTCACTTGTGGGAGAACTAGGCTATGGATTTTTAATACAAACTGAGACAAAATTTGATGTTCTGCTACAGTTTTCGCTTTCATAATATCGATCTTTTGTTTCATGTTTATGTTTATCAATTTGCATTTGATTAGTGACTACTTTAGCTATCATAGTGTTTTGCAAAATGATATGATTTAATTCATATGATCCATGTCTTATTTCTGTCACTAATTTAAAAACACAACAATTACTTGGTTCAATTTATGAATGACAGATTCCTCTTCTTCATCAATTGAATTAGTTATGTATAGATCTTTGCATACTGGTTTACCTAACTGTGGAGATTTATAAATTATATGATTGTTGTGATTTTTATGTCTTGTTTGTCCTATAAAAAAACTTGAAGAGCATCGCAGCTATCGTTTACGAGAAGCTTCTGGATTATTCGGTGTGAGTTTCCTCCCTCCGATCTACTAAAACAGTTATCATACACATGACAAATTTGGAGCGTTTCTAGGTCAGTTTGTTATTTATTTGTTTAGTATAATTTAAGTAGTTTAGTTAGATATATTGTTAATTAGGTTAGTAGTTAGAATTAATATATTAGTTGTTTAGTTTAGTTAGTTATGTTTCTGTTCATAAAATTATAAAACCAACAAAATATCTTTCTCTGTCGTAGGGCAGAATGCAAATGAGTTTTTCAGGTTTTATTCAAATATGTAAATTGTAGATAATGTACATTTTGTGAATAAGTTATATTTCCGTTAGTAGTTAGATAGTTAATTAGTTAGTAGATTGTATATATAGAATAGTTAGATTAGTTTATTAGTGTGTTTTATTTCCTTTTTAGTTAGATTAGTTTAGTTTGTTTTAATTAGTTAGTTTTAGTTAGTTTTAGTTTAGTTAGTTTTATTTGTTTTCTTTTAGTTAGATTAGTTTTAATAGTTAGATTAGATTAGTTTTCTTTTGTTTTCTTAGGACCTTAGATCAGCCAACGGAGCCGTTAAACCCGTCAGGGTGGTTCATCCCAAACGGCTTGGGTTATTAGACAACCCCAGACCGGTTCCACTCTTTCAGTTGACGGACGGTCGATTTCGCCCGTCAACATCTTCCTTAGAGGTAGATATCCCAGCTGCAGCTAGAATGCAAGAAAATTCTTGGAGGAACATTCTTCAAGCTCTTGATCATCCTTGAATTACTCAAGCTGGTTGATGATCCATGTCTCACAACACAACTTAGTACTCGAGGGTTCGTACAACACCCCAAAAATGATTTATCATCAAAGATATGAATTTTAAAACTATTTGCAAAAATATAACACACCAAACTTGAACTCCTTGCATTACTGGGACGCTGCTATCACCAGGTTATCTGTTCGCACAAGTTATATCATCATAAATAAAACTAAATTTTCATAAATAAAAACACACTTGCATCAAAAGAATAGAGGACAACCTAACTTTGGAGCAACCCCACCAAAGTTGATGTGTGGGCTCTTCCCGCACATCTTACCATCTTATCTCTTCCCTTAGGTCATCCATTATACCAATCCAAAACCATTAAAGCAATCTAATCCAAATACTACCTATTACCATTTACAACTCCCCGGCAATGACGCCAAAATGTTGGTGCAATTATTTGCATAATATATTACAAAACATAAATGATCAACCAAGATTCGTAATCAGTAGAATTGATGCACTATATGTGTCAATAACAAATAGGTTCCTATGTCTGATGAGTATAGCTCAATGAAGAAACAATTAATAATATAACACTATGTTTTAGAATATCCAAATGCTTCACACAACTTCAAACTTAGAAGAGAAAACTGATAACAAAACTTCTCAAGAAAACAGTGAATCAAAAGGTTCTTTCTTAGGTGACAAGTCTATTAATTAGGGGCTCATGAAATGAAGAGATGATCTCAGGTCTTGTTCCCTGTAGCAACTAAAAACAATAATCAACAATTCACTCTTAGCCAAAAAGCAATCATAACTCTATTCACTCCAATCAAACTTGTGTAGTACATAAAATAGTTAATATAATTGAGATGCTTCATTAAATGGTGCATGAAGGTGAGAGATGAAATCTAATCTCATTTATTGTAACAACTCACTTCAAACTTGTGTTAGCATAGGAGCAGACCCAGGGTTCAATGCTACAACAGCACACCAACAAAACCCTAACTACCGGCCCTTTCGGCAACACCTGCGAAGCAGATGAAGTCTCACCCAAGGTAGAGGCAGGGGTGGTTGCAGGACTCAGATGTCTGCAACCTTAACTGGGACATAGATCTATGATTGTAATACTTAGCAGATCACTTAGCATCAACAGTTCATCAATATCTAACCAATATTTACTTCATTGATAAAACATAGCATCACATCATTCACATTGATGTAATGTATTTAAGCACTTAGCATAGGTAAATGGATAAGATCTATTAGATCAAGCACTAAGCACATTCATATAAGTTAGATCTAACATTACACATCATTAGCACTAAGCATAAGAAAATCTATCTAATCATCTCAAAGGACTTAGAAAATAACACATAAATGCATGAGAACATCGCAGAGCAGAATAACATAGTATTTACATGGTTCACCCCCACCCTGGGGCTACGTCCACCAACTCTTCTTCTTTATTAGCTTCTTCAATAGGTTACATGCACAGAGCCTCAAAACCCTACTCTGCATAGGACATAATATCTATGCAGCTCACTAAATCCTTCTTCCTCGTGTTACAATGCAAAACCCTCCACGTTCTTGCTACAATCACTTGCACCTAGCCCTGCAAGTCTCTCACAATATGCATAAAGCATTTACAAACCCTACTTGCACTTAGCACTTAGCTTATCGGACTTCCATCACAAAGATCTCTTTTCTATATTTCCTAGACATCTATATATAAATACAAAATAGGCCTAATCATGGGTAAACCCATGGGCCAACATCCCATTCTCTACATAATCCCATGAACCCAAAAAGGACCCAAAAATGGGCCAATATCCCATGATCTCTGCTTCATCTTGTGCTCTGTCTTCAACAAGCTGTCGAAGTCCAAAAATAGGTTAAACTTGACCAGAACCCTCAAAACTTGGTCAAGGGTCAACAAGCCCCCAACACTCACTTGTGACTCGTCTCGAATCACTCTGATGCAGGAAGTTCTTCTTTGATCTCTTCGAGCTTGGCTTGAACTACTTCGACTTGCTATTGTTCTACAAGCTCTTGTTCAACAAAATCTTGAATGACTGCATCATTCACAAGTCCTTCTAGGCGTTGTTCTATTGCGGTGCTAACCTGTTCTAGTTCTGCTCCTTAGCTCTCGACCTCTATGAACAATTGGTAAGCCTTCTCTTGTGAAGTTTGGAGTCTCTAAGTTACTTCCATAACTCTTCTTTGGATAGCATGGATCTGTTGTTGGGCGGTTCATTTCTCTTGAGATCTCTTCATTCTCTCCACAACTGTCAAGGATTTCAGCTGTGCCTGTAGTGTTTTTGCATGTTTCTTTGCTTCCTGTAGCTGCGACTCCAGTGCCTGCAACTCTGGGTTCTCGGTAAGTTTCTCATATGTCTGGGCACTGCGATTAGCGAATTGCTTACATTCTAAGGTGAGGACCTTTATCCTTTCAACTGTGCTCCTGGCAATTGCTTCTCTTTCATCCTTTACCTCCTGTGGGGTCTTGAGTACAGTGCGTAGTTCTAGATCTGCGATGAGTTACTGCAGCTGTTGGATCACTTCTTCAAGTTTCATTACTTTCTTCATGACTTGATCCTCTGCCTTTACTTCTATGATTGTCACAGAGCAAAGTGCTATGTTGACCACTTCCTTCACTTTGAGTTGCTCGGTGAGCAACTGTTCCTTGCCTTGCTGTAGTTGTGCCTTTTCTTCATCGAATTTTTCTTGGAGAGAACTCTTTTCCTGTTTGGTAGCTCGACGTTGCTCTACAAGTACTCCCTATACTTGTACCAAAGCTTAGGTGGCTTGCGTTGTTTCCTCTTGTGCTCATCGAAGGCGAGCTTCGACTGTATCAGCGAGTCAGTGCAGTTGGGTTGGCTCATATCCCGGGTCTGGTGTTCCCAGTGGTAGAGGTGCAGTGGAGACTACGTGGCTAGACTGTGGTGCATGCTGCACCCCTTGGAGCTTGACCTCAATTCTATTGTACATCTCCTCCTACTTAACTTCTTTCTTCTTTGCTATCTCCATTGAAGCATCATTTAGGGTTGCTATGATGAAATTTAAATCATTATAGGTGAGGACGGTCTGCATCTTAGTTATAGGGGCTTTTGATCTCTTTTGGGAGGAATTTTTCTGGGTGGAAACCTTCCTTTTCTTCGAGGGGTCCTCCTCGTCTCTCGACGATGTTACTTCACCTTTCCTTTGTTCAGATACTATTCCATCTATCTCTTCACCATCACCTCCTTACTCTGGTGACATGGAAGCAATCTTCACTGAGGCACTGCTTAAATCTTGTACTTCATTAGTCTTCTTTGTTTTGCTAGATCCGGGTGTATCCGGAGTAGTTTCTAGAATGTCGATGTCGGACATCTCCGCAGGGTCTGCTGGAATGAGGAGGTCTACTAACCAGACCTTGGTGATATCTTCCAAGTCCTCCTCTGTTAGCTTGTAATAGGATTGAAGTTGTTGCTTGTGCTCGTTGGCACGCGCTGTGATATAAATGAAATGCCGATCAACGTTGAACTTCATCATAGGTCTGAATCGGTGTAAAGTGTTTGGCGTCATGCGAGGCTCAGACTGGATGGCTATCTTCAATTGATTGTAGTATGTATGGAACATGGCATTTGACTACCATTGCTTATTCATGTCACTTGAGTACCACAATGTACTGAACTTCACGGCCAATGGTTCGAAAGGCTCGATGTCTGGGAAGGTCACACCTTCCGGCATCTCCCAGGAAATGAAAGGGATCGGGATCAATAGCGAGATGAAATGAAATTCATACCCTTGATCCTGGGCTTCTCTATAGTCGAGTTCTAATTAGCTCACCAGGTACTTCACCTAGTTCATCTGAAGACCTTCTGTGCACTTCTCTGTGAGGTCAACTACAAAACCGGTGACTTGGGTGGCTTGGTTCTTGCGTACTAACTTTCCTACGATCAATTGACAGGCAAGGCACACTACACCACTATGGATAGAATATAACTTTTAGCCTCATGTTCCCTTATCGAGATCGTCGTAGGTGTCCTTGATACTTTGGGCAAGAGCGCAGTCCATGGCTTTTCCAGGATAGAAATCATGTGGGTCGGGTCCTTGCATACTCAAACTCGTGATCTGATTGATCAAGGTTGGATCAACTATGATATGGTGGTTTAGCCAAAAATATCCGCAATGGTAACAAGACAACAACATCTTGACACATGCATTCACCTCTTGGTGTCTTCGGAAGTGGGGAATTTTCATGACGTTGAGCAGAGTGGACTACACGAGGTTATGGGTCCATGCTTGGGGAATTACCTTTGAGTTTTTCCCTTTTTTTCTAGTCAAATACTTATGTGGAGCTAACATGTTGTAGACTTTGCAATCTCCAAGGTTTAAGTTGCTAAGCTTCAATACTGCGATCTTATCTTGGTCTGCTCGAACTATGCAGATCCTCTTCGGGAGGTACACAGTGACCAAGGCATACTCGAAATCTCTAAGTATGTTGTCGCGGTTTACAACACCGCTCAAAGGTGGTATATAGGTGGGTAAGATAGTCGAGATCAATTTAGAATTCTCTAGATCATCCCTGTGCTTGGCTCACTTCTCATCAGATGGCCAGGATGGTCCCGCTCTATGAGCAGTCGACGATGATGCTTGAACTATTTTCATAGTTGAAGCCTGTACACCTACAGATAATCCTCTCTCTGACATGACTCTTTCATTCATCCGGTCGAGGAGTACTTCTGTCATTGATTCTTCGACTGCATTGAGCTCATCAGACATACACACTTGGGATTAATGATATTGGATTCACTGCAATGAAAACGATGGCTGAGTGCGATGATCACTATGCAAAATTCACTTAGTCTGCGGGCTCAAATTATTGGTTAGCAAAAGTGTTCTCGGTGCATGGCGTGATGGGATAAATAGGTAACTCAGTAACGGGTCTCTTGCAATAGGTATGAAGCCTACATTAAATCTGTTATGTCCATTTTGGCGTCGTTCAATGGTCTAATGGTGAGCTATAAATGCATTTCTACTTGTTTGGGGCATTAGTCGAATGGATATATCGTTCCCAATGACTATATTGGTTCACCATGGCGAAGTGCCATGTGTCGAGGTTATGATATCCCGAAGAAGCTCCAATTTTGCAATTTTTCCTTCTCCGAAGTTCCCTCTATTTCTTTCTGCAACTTAGCTCTCATCTTACTTAGTTTCCTAGCCTTCTTTCCAGTGAGCTTCGTCTCAGTATTCCTTTTCCCATTTTGATTCTTATATTCTTTTGACATAGTTACTTCGCATTGTTGAGATTCTTTCATAAGATGCAAGGGTAATACTTCTTCTTTATCTGGGGTAGGTACTTCAGTCTTCTATGGGTCCTCTAATGTTCTTGCAACTTCGACATCTGGGTTTTTGGTGTTAAATTGCTTCGATCTATTCTCCTGTTCTCCAATCAAGTGTGTGATCCTTCTAGTCATGAAATCTTTTAACTCTTGTTTCTTCTGTGCCAAAACTTCTTCTTATTCCTTTTGTCTGGCTTGATCTCTGTCAATCCAATATTTTCCTAGTAACATGGTAAATAGGACGTTGTCCTCAATAAATTTAATGATCTCAAAATCTTCTTCTGTCGAAGTTCCCTTGGCCTTCATAGGTATCTAAGTGATCTTTCCACATAGGGTTATCAGTTTTCCTTTGAATAGTCCTATTCCTCCTAATGAAGCAATCATAGCAGGCCTCCCTATATCTTCCCAAGTTCTCTCTGTCATGATATTCGCCTGTGTTTCCTCATCTAGAACACAGTCAATGTTGAAGTCTCCTATTCTTGCTTCAAGGCATTCTTTTTCTTTAAATATCTCTAATAATTTGACATGTTGGTGGTCATTCAGGGTTTCTTTCACTTGTAGAAATACTTTCTTTGACTCTGTCTGTGGTTCTAGTATTTTTGGATCTGCCTTAGGGTTTTCTTGATTCAGATTCATTCTTTCAACCTTAGCAATCATTCTAGGGAAATCCAACACTTCATGGTCCATAGCTTTACAACAAAGACAACTAGGTATTTTCCCAGGGAATTCCTTAGCAAGATGTCCCAGTCTTCTGCAACTATAATAGAGGGTTAATCATCTCTTTCTTTTAAATGAACCCCATCCTTTCCTATACTGTGCACTAGGATCATAGGAGTTAACCTACAAAAATTTCTTTCTAGGATCCTGCATCCATTTGTTAGTCTAAACATTCTTTCTATGCATAGGTATAACATATCTTTCACTATTCTTATCAGATCTACTCATATCAAACCTTCTTCCATGTATTAGTGCCCTAGTTTTCAAGCTAGGACATAATCTATCAAACATACCTAAATCCCTACTTTAGAAACAAAAATTTCCGCTTATCTTACTTTTTCAGAGCACAAAGCTTCCAGATCTAGAAATTTTCACTATTCTTACCTCTATCAGAGAAAAGAGCTTATAGATCTTACCTCTTTTCTTCATATATAACCTCTTTTCTTGGCATGGAGCTTCATAAGTCAGGTAGAATGTTGCACACTAGGGCAACAAATCTATGCACGGAGCTTTCAAAAACTTCAGATCGAATCTTTGCACAAAGCTTCTTCTTTCTCAGTTCCCAGCAATCACAGTTTCATGTCTCGGCAACAGAACCATTTGTTGGCACAGGGGCAGACCCAGGTTTCAACGCTACAAAAACGCACCAACAAAACCCTAACTACCAGCCCTTTCGGCAACACTTGTGAAGCAGATGAAGTCTCACCCCAGGTAGAGGCAGGGGTGGTTGCAGGACTCAGATGCCTGCAACCTTAGTTGGGACACATATCTATGATTGTAATACTCAACAGAGCACTTAGCATCAGTAGTTCATCAATATCTAACCAATATTTACTTCGCTGATAAAACAGAGCATCGCATCATTCACATTGATCTAATGTATTTAAGCACTTAGCATAGGTAAATGGATCAGATCTAGCAAATCAAGCACTAAGCACATTCATATAAGTCAGATCTAACATTCTTACACATCATTAGCACTAAGAATAAGCATATATATCTAATCATCTCAAAGCACTTAGAAAATAACACATAAATGTATCAGAACATCGCACAGAGAAGAATAACACAGTATTTACGTGGTTCAACCCCACCCTAGGGCTATGTCCACCAACTCTTCTTCTTTATTAGCTTCTTCAATAGGTTACATGCACAGAGCCTCAAAACCCCACTCCGCATAGGATAGAAGACCTGCGCAGCTCGCTAGATCCTTCTTCCTCGCATTACAGCACAAAGCCCTCCACAGTCTTGCTACAATCACTTGCACCTAGCCCTGCAAGTCTCTCACAATATGCACAGAGCAATTACAAACCCTACTTTCACTTAGCACTTAGCTCATCGGGCTTCCATCAAATAAATATCTTCTCTATATCGCCTAGACATCTATATATACATACAAAATAGGCCTAATCATGGGTAAACCCATGGGCCAACATCCCATTCCTATTACATAATCCCATAAACCCAAAAAGGGGCTGAGATCCTGTGATCTCTAATTCGTCTTGCGCTCCATCTTTGACAGACTGTCGAAGTCCAAAAATAGGTCAAACTTGACGAGATCCCTCAAAACTTGGTCAAGGACCAACAAATTGAAAGAAATTCTTATCTAATTATGCACACTCTTCGAAATCAATTGATGCATCACAAACATAAATTTAATACAATCTTACAATCTTGCAATTCTGGAAAATTACTTCATTTCTACACAGGAAACATACGTCTTAATGAGATGTTCCATTTGATGGCTTATGTAATGCGAATGATGGACTCCCAACTGTTCCTGTGCTGCCACACTTTGCAATCAATTCTAATAGTGAAATCAAAAATGAAATCAAAACAACAAGTATAGAAAAATAGAAATCTATACTAATAATTTACAATGAGCTTACCAAGATGGATTGGTGGCCCTTGTCAATGCCAACATGGACGATTTTATATCAGCAGATGCGAAATGATAAGAGACACACAGGATCATTGAATTCAAACTTCCATTGATCTTCAACAAATGAATTTACAAAAGGAGTTGGTTCAGAAATCTAATTTGCAGCATACTAATTCCTCTCCCTTTTGGCTTAGCCATCACTCAATTTATATGCTTGTTACATTACAATTTTGTATCTAGACAATCCAATCCAAATCAAAACCATTTTCCATCAATGGAGGTCGAGTACAACCATTATCTAATCAAGGAA
Organism: Picea engelmannii; assembly: GCA_009831015.1. Lineage (NCBI taxonomy): Eukaryota > Viridiplantae > Streptophyta > Pinopsida > Pinales > Pinaceae > Picea > Picea engelmannii. The sequence goes on from ML846985.1 coordinate 44,567, forward strand.
ATGTAGTTCCCATGAACCTGGGCATGATCTTAGAATTTATGGAAAATTGGCAAAGATTTAGGATGGATCATGCCCCCTAAGATGGAGGTCCATACGTGTGAGATATTGAGATTCTGGCTCAAATTTCTGAATGAAAACACCTCTATGGACAAAACCCATGTCACCAAAGTTTTATATTCAGCGTTATCAGTCCAAAAATCAAGGTGAAAATCCAGTACCAGAATGTTGGTACCGGAACCCTAAAGGTAGATGTTTAGTAGCGGAATACACACAGTCACACCATGAGTACTGAACTAGCACAAAACAGGTGTTGGTACCATATTTGACACCTAGGAAGTACCAGATCAATGTTTCTTAAGAATCAAATGATTAGGATTGTGAAAAATCAAACATTTAATCATTTTAACTAAAGAAAACTAAACAAACCATGCATTAATCATAAGTTAACTCTTATTCACATGAACGAGGTCATCAAATGTATTTATGGAGGAAAAAATCAAGTATATACTCATAGCACAAATAAAATTGACTTAGACAGAGACAATATAGGGTAATAGAGGTGTCAATACTAAGACTCAACAATTCCAAACAATCCAAGACTGGGAGGTCGAGAAACCCTTTGGAGGGAAGGGGGTTTGTGCCAATGTTGCACAAAAAACTAAAGGTACCAGACATTTGGAACTATTTTGAGTCCGGGCACGGGAAATGGGAGCATGATGGAGCAGGTGCATGCATAAAAAGAGCATTGCGTAGGAAATAAATGAAGTTCACTACTACTTCCCTCATTTGAGATGCAAAATCCATTGTTGAATGGTGTTCTTCAGTAATGGGAGAGTGACCAGGAACCCATGAACACCATTCACACAAGAAAGGACATGTACATAGATATTTTTGGGAGGTGGTCGATGTAGATCGATCACAGTGGTATGAATTCAAAACAATCCAGGGCACTCTTGGATTCCATTCAGTTAGAACATCAGATAATGCAATAGTTGAAATATGGATGAGAAAACTCTCTTGCTTATGTGTTCCATGTAGTAGTAATGAATGGGATGATTGTGAATCGAAAAAAT
>ML846985.1:54517-69627 GCA_009831015.1 Picea engelmannii
AAAAGTTATGTTGAATATAAAATTCCTATGAGCTAGAAACAAACAATATTCCTAATATTGCAAATGATATAAATGTATTGATCTGGTGCGTTGGCACGTGTAACATTATCCACCATGAAGAGAATTTCAAATTTCCTTGTAAAGAGTTGAGTTGTAACTGAAGTCTTAAGTCTAGTTCTATTTTCGAACTAAAGTGTAATGTTGAGTTGCAACTGAGTATCAAGTCTAGTTCTATTTTCAAACTAAAGTGTAATGTTGAGTTGCAACTAAAGTATCAAGTCTAGTTCTATTTTTGAACTAAAGTGTAATGTTGAGTTGCAACTGAAGTATCAAGTCTAGTTCTATTTTAGAACTAAAGTGTAATGATGAGTTGTAACTGAAGTCTTAAATCTACTTCTATTTTCGAACTAAAGTGCAATGTTGAGTTGTAACTGAAGTCTCAAATCTAGTTTTATTTTCAAACTAAAGTATACCAGTCTCAAGTCTAGTTCTATTTTTGAACTAAAGTATACCAATCTCAAGTCTATTTCTAAGTTCAAACTAAAGTATGAAGTTGAGTTATGAATAAAGCATGCAAACAAGTTACCATTTAGAGCCTCTCCTATTCTCCTCTTCAACCTATATAAGCAGAGGTCGACCCCTCTCTTCAACACAATTTGATATGCAGGTTAAGGGTGAATGACTCAGACCCTCAGACCCGCAGGTCGGAATCCGCACAGGATCTTTTCCTTTTGGCCGGAGAGCTCGATTGGCTCTTCTATTTCCCTTTCGGAAAATATACCCACAACAAAACCTTGAGGGAATTCCTCATTTACTTTGGGATATCAGATTTCACGATTTTGCAAACCCTATGGTCGAGCACCTTACCTCTTCGACCTCCGAAACCCGAAGCACTAACACTTGACCTTACCTGATGTCAATTTCAGCTTTTCTCCTTTTGTGATTTTAGGAGTTGCGATGATGTGCCACCCTGCTCTCAACCCTTGGAGTCCCGATCTCTCTCCCTCGAGACTTCTGAAACCCCGAACTCTGAAGTTCCGAAAAACTTAAACTTGTTCCTCCTTTCCCCACACATGAAAACCTCCTTTTCGCGTTTTGGGGATTTGATCAGCCAAGGATCTTGACTTACACTTCAGACCTTTGAACCCCGAAATGCCGAAATGATATGACATACTAATAAATCAATATCAATGACCCTTATCCACCTTGCAAATCCTATGGCTCTCGCTATTTCGGGAATTCTCCTCGGAGAATTTCGACCATCCAAACTTTTCCTTCAAAGGTCTCTGGTTCTAAATTGACCCTGCAATCCTCTTCTGGGACCTACCCTCTGCACGATGGCCAAAGTTCCCTTCGGCTCTTCAACACCTTGAAGATGCTAACTCTCCTAAGCTTCCCTTGGCAACTCAAATATCCTATGAGATTTCTGCATCCACTCCTTGCGGCACTTCTTCAAATACGCCTATGTATTTGAGCTCTTCGACCCTACACAATTCTCCGCAACAGTAGTCTTTTGTCTTAGTCTAGGAGTTATGAAATTCCGCCCATCCTGCGCACGCCTTGCACGACTTCTGTGCCTTCTTGCACTTTTGCGGAAAATGAGAACAACGTTCTTCCTCCTGAGCTTTCAGAGATGAACTCTGAATCCGTCAACGCACTCCTTGCAGACGCTTCACTACACTCCTTGCAGGAATTCTTACTCAAGAAGTGAAAAACAATTGAAACTCATTTCCTTACTCTCTCAGACTTCAAACAATTAACATGAAATCCTACATACACATCATAACAACAAATGTGCAATGGAAAGAGTAAACAACCATAAGCATAGCATTAGTATGTATACACAGAAAGTGTTATATCACCATGAGTCTGAATCAAATCTCTTTATATTAATTCAGAACTTCCGTACATGGATTCTTCTGCATAGCTCTCTGCTACAGATCCTCTATATTCTATATGCTCTTCTTGATGATAATACAAATGATACAAGATGAGGGTGTCTATAGTCGTTTTCCCTCCAGCTCCTAAAACTGTCAAATCTAGAAACTTAAAACTACCTACTTACATTAACTATGCATAAATGCCTTTTCACCCTACAGATGAGAGCGAATCGCTTAAGATCTGTTTACAATTTGGAAGTACGCCCTTTTCTTAACTATCTCATTAAAGTCTGCGCATCCAATTTTTCAAAACATTTCAAATACTTTTAACATGTGCCAAAAATGCGATGGTGTTTGTCCCACGCTCGCTTGTAGCTAGCAATGCTCCTACATCAGTGAAGCAATAGAGGAGCATATCAGTGATAAAGAGGCAGCATACCAAAGAATCATATCAGTTTTGTATATCAACAACAGAGGTTGCATATCATAGGCGTATATCAACATCATATCAGTGTTGTATATCAACAATAGAAGCAACATATCAGAGGTGTATTTCAGCAAGGTCTCTTAAGTATTTGTCAGGTCAGAGTCATCTTGGAAAGCTCTTTAAGAGGAGAACATTCATGGTGGATATTTGTAAGTGATCTTACATTATTAATGCAATAAAGGAATATCGTTTGTTGGGGTTTTTCTCCCTATACAGGGTTTCCCGAGGGTATATGTGTTGTTGATGTGTATGCTTACTTATCTACATAGTTATTGCTATTCAGTTATGATTTGGTATGGTTGAAGTGTATTAAGCTGGAATCAAAGTATTGAATAAAATAAAATAATTAATCCACATAAGAAATCAAGCTCATAATTTAACAATGGTATGGTATGGTATGGTATGGTATGCATTTCCATTGCCAATGGAAATGCATACCATACCATACCATACCATACCATTTCCATTGCCATTGCCAATGGTATGGTATGCATTGACAATTGTATGGTATGGTACCACATGCATTGGCATTGGCAATGGCACTGAAAAGGGTATGGTATGCACTATAAATGGTATGATATGATATAGTATGCATTGTGATGCAAGAGCATCACTCCACCTCATCAGTGTGTCAACAGCTAGTGCATCAGCGTACTTGGAGGTAATTGATCCCAAAGAAGGATGTGCCAGTCCTTTCACATTTTGAACCAAATTTAAAATTTGATGTAATTAAAGTTTGGAGGCTCAAGGAGAACTAAGCCATTGTCTTTGTATAGGCTGATTTATTGTAGGGTCACTTTTAATGGCTAACAGTAGGTAGATCTAGATCCGATTCAAACTAGATGGCAATTGAATGTAATTTAATGTAGGTAGCTGGAGGGAAGGCTCGAGCAGCCCCTCTTTTTTAAAAATATCTTTGTATCAAAATTCATTATGAATGAGAGCATCAGAGAGGTCAAGAGAGGAGAGGAGGAAGAGTTGAGAGTCTATTGCTATCCAACCTTGTACACGTTGTACATGACATTCAATATTAATACAAAAAGTAGTTTTTTCTGCATATGATTTTTTGTGTGTGTATCGTGTGAATGAATGAATGTGTTTATTGAATGTTTACTATGTGTTTTGTGAATGCTATGAGTATGAGCAATTTTCCCTTTGTAGGAGTTAGATAGATTTCCCTATCTTTAGTTTTCTGAGTGTTTTGGGCTCTTAGGCTTGTGCAAGGAGTGCACACCAGAGTTACTGAAAAGCTCTATGAAGCCAATGCAAGGAGTGCACTTGAACTCTGTTTCGAGTTCAAAGAAGAGCGTGCAAGGTGGGCACACCAGAAAAAATTCCTAAAGCTCAGAAAGGAAGACATACCAGAGTTTCTGAACACTCTGAGGAGCTACGCAAGGAGTGTGAGGCCAGAGTCTTTTTAGACTCGTTTGTTAGGAAGAGGAAGAAACAAAGGGACTGAATTGTTGGGAAAATTAATTGTTGTAATAAAGTACCACAAAAGTGTCAAATAGGTTCGTAAACTGATGAACTACATGCAGAGTATGTGCAGACAAATGATAGAAGTATATCCTACCTTTTCTTTCAAGGACCAAGAGAGCTAAATAACCTACCAACTATTCATTGACATGAAAAGCATTTGATGAAAAACTAACTCAAGAAACTAGTACATTCCACACAACTAATCAATGATCAAACCAAAGAATCATTCTCCTATTCAAATGTCTGAATCCTATAATATGGATGGAAAGCAATCAACCTTATAACAAAACAATAAAGAAACTGATGAAAATATAGTAATTACCCAAGCATGTGTCTGTATCAGTCAACAATATGAGTCCACTCAAGTCCTCATAAACTTGTGTTACTGACCTATAATGAAACTAACCAGCTCTGAGAGTAATCTCATGTCTAGTTTATCCATAACCTAAAAAATGCTTACTTCACTACAAGCATGACAGACCCTAAGGTGCTACTGCATTCTTACACACAGACAAGAAATCGGTGTGCAGGGGAATGAATCTGTATGAGTCTTGCCACAAGCTTGAAACTTCAGTTGGTGGGTGAAGTACTAAAATAACACTGCTTTATAAAAAGGATTTACACCTATCAGTACGAGAATATAAATACACAACTTACACAAAATTGAAGCTAAAACTCTTGTCCCTTGAAATGTTATCTTACTTTTTATTAAACATACCTCTAGAAGTCAAGCACACTCAACAAATCGACAAAATTAAACCATAAGAATAAGTCCCTTCTAATGACTTAAAAATCTATGCCCTTAGTATCACTGAATCAAAGTATGAAGTTATCAACTGGATATTTCATGAATGAAATTAATCTCTGAACAGTCAAGAAGTAATTTAAGGTTTTATGAGTAATCATCACAAAACTTTTATCAATTATTGATATTAACCCTTCTTATTCAAGATCAGAAAAATAATCAGTTCCTTAAGAAAACAATAGTCGCCAGGTAATCGTGTCATTCATTACCTTGACTTTACTCCCAATGAATTAATACTTTAACCTCTTATAATACACTTCCTCATTAACACACATTAAATAGTTCAATGTATTGATTTAGTCCAGTCACTCTAATCGTATCTCTTTAGTTTTATTAACAAAAGTATGTGATATACATTTTGAGTCTGGGTAATTAGATCATGAAATGTGCCTGGCTTTCGAGCTCATATCAGAAAGAATTATGCTTTGGAAGAATACAAATATTTAATATTTGTGCACACATCTATATTGTTGYAATAAATCCTTCGATTGCACTAAGGGAAATTTGATTGACAACCCATAAAAAYCATAATGAATAGTAAAACACACAGGAATTTAAATAAAGTCTACAGATTAGAAATCACTCTATACAAATCCACACATGCATACGATTATAACAGATGAAAACAAATAATATACAGTGACTCAACTTACCAGGGGAGGCGGGCCCTTRCCTTCCCRAGTAGTGAGTTAAAATGAACTCAGTAACTCACARGTATGCGAACAAGATGAGATRATTTTTKATTGATATTAAATGGAAATATGAAACCRRTTTATAGTGTATTCATCACAACATCAAAGATAAGGCGGATATATGAAAAATAAGTAACACAGGTTCTGATTGTATTTATCAAAATATTTATCTTTTCGATTATAGAGCAAGATTACTTATTTATCGAGTTCTAAGTATTTATAGGATTACATTGCTTTCCCCTGTTCTCGTGGAAGAGGGATATAAAAATAGCTATCAAACTGAAGAATCACATGGACCACGATTCCCTTTATACTAGGTTACAAACTTAGAAAAACACTCCAACGAACTAGATATCATTGCTGCTCCTTGGTTCCGACCCCTATCTGTAGTTGTGCTAGAAGATATGCCCATGTAATGTATTTGAGTCTTGTGGCAGGTAGATGGACGCTGGGCACAAGTAGAATGATCAATAACCATCTCGATGGTTAAACAAATGAAACCCATATTGCCAAATTTTCTTTGGGCGCGCGCGGATAGGTTAAGCGACAACTTCGGGTACTGGAATGCATGTGTGGGTACTAAAATGCCAGGAATAGTATGGGAATAGTTGTTACATTGAAAAGGTAAGTATATTTTTATCATTGGTAAGATATAGCTAGAAGATCCTAATTAATTCATTAAAAACTCAGAAAATACCAAGATAAACAACTTTTACCTCATGATAGGATCAAGATCTTATGTAGGCCAAAAGGATAAAAGTAAGTGTCACATACCCACTATGGCATAATAGACTTTTCACCTTTTTCTCCTCTTTCTCGAGGGCCAGAATCCCCGAGTTCCTACGAGGTCCTAGTGCATGCTAGCTCTTCTTGTCGGAACCTTCACTAAACTAATCCACCGGTTCTTTCATTGAAAACCCATCGTGTACAACTCAAGCACCAAGCACGGGCTTCACCTCCATGTGATCATCAGTTATGACCATAGGCCAAACAAACTAGGTGTATTTTCGCATTTCGTGACTCAACGATACAAGTGAGTCAAGTCTTTCGAATCTGCAAACCCCAAAACCTAAAATCTTACCTTCGAGGAGATCGACAGCTGCGAGTCTCTCTCCCTGATCCGATGGTCTTGGCCGTATTGGGATTTCGGTAACCGAGAGTTTGAAATGCAAGAGAGTCAAGTCTTTTGACTCTTCAAACCCAGAAAACCAATGCTTGAGTTCTTGTATTAGATCCAACGTCTCTTGATGTTTTGGATCCAACGGTCCGGATCTTTTCGGAGTTTCGTGAACTGGGAGTTCACGATGCAACAATTCCAAAACTCTTGTCACTCCAATCCCCAAATTTCGATATGGGGATTCGTGTAGGAGATCAATGATCCTCGAGGATTTGGATTCAACGGTCCACGGGATCTCGGAGCTTTCCCCGAACTTTGACCGCTCACCACGCGTCTCCTCCAATGGACAGTCCAGATCCTTTCGGGACTCCTCCCTTCTACCACAGAGTGCATCGAGGTTTTTAGGTATCGAGACTTCCCGACTTGCGAAGACAAGGGTTATTTCCCTTGGGTTTCCCAGATGTCGAAATGCTGAAACCTATTCACGCTAACTGATTCAGGGTTTCGTATACCAGGGTTTCGTGACTTGCGAAGACAAGGGTTATTATCCTTGGGTTTCCCAGGTGGCAAAACGTCGACTGGCTGCCACGTGTCCTCTACAAATGGACAGTCTAGGTAACTCCCATGGATCTTGGGATCTACGGTCCTAATTCCTTCACTACTTGAGAAGGCTGAAAGGGGTTGAGGCATTAACGCCTACATTCCTCCCTCCAACCTAACAGTCGTCATAGATCTCAGATCCTCTGAAAGGATCTTGTCCATTCATATAGAAAACGTAAGGGTATTCTCATTCGGTATTTTCAACTTGCTATCCTTCCTAAGCTTCGTCAGTTATGAAGGACTTGAGAGCTTTGCGCTCTTTCTCCTGGACTTGACTCTTAGAAGAGTCTTTAGCACAACCATTGTTCTCCTTCATCAGGGGTTCTATTTGATCACAGGATCCTGTGCGTATCGACACTACATCTCATGAGCTTAACAAACTCCATCCTCCAAGGGACTCAGAACGACTAGGTGAGTAAACCATCGTACATGCAACTACGCCTAAGGTCGACGAGTTCACAGTTCGTGGCTCTAGCTTCAAACACTATAGAACTCAAGAATTTATGAGAGCAAGTCATGTCCGACCCATGTAATTCCTTACTTGCCTAATTATACAACCAAGCAGAAATAGAAGGGATACAGTATATCCATTAAGCATTCATTCGCATTATTGAAATCATGCATAGTATAACCAGTTCATACACAGTTACAACTAAATAACACAGGGTAGGAAATCACTTATCTATTACAGGTTTCCGCAAACCAATTGACTGTGGGTGTTCTTTCTTCCACTGGACCATAGGCTTAGAGGCATTCATTCTTAGCACTCTGGCCACCCCCGTGCCAAGCCATGATATCACTAGGGAATTCTCACAATTCTCGAGGGTTCTCTCTCTGTTTCAGCTTCTGTTTGGGTCCTATTTTTTGCAACTCAAAGCTTTCTCACTCGGTTGTGGCCTCGGTGAGGTTTCTCAGATTCTCTTCGGCATCAAGCTCATGACCTTCTATTCATGATTCGCTGGAGAGCCTTGCACCTCTCCCTTGCAAGCTTCCTCCCTCCTCTGGTGTCTGCCCTCTCCCGTGTGTGTGTCCCTCTTACCTAGGAAGATTTGTCGACCTATCTGGTTCCTTCCATCAGAAGGAAGCTCAGGTCTGTAGGTCCTTGTGGTACTTCGGACTGACAGCACATGTTTCCATTCATGGGGGTGGTTGGTGATTCAACCACTGGTCCTTTCTTCATTGACTGATTTTCTTTCCTTGGGATTCGAAGGAGGTTTGTCATCCTTATCAAGGGAGATTTGGGGTTATTTGATATATGAACCCTCTTGTATAGTTTTCACATTCTTCCTCTAGTGATATCATGGCTAGTACTTTCAAGGCTTCACCCCCATAGTCATTTATTGGAAACTCAAACAATAATACATTTACATTTTCCTCATGCACTAGCATGGTAATTCCTATTTTATGATTAATTACAAATTGGGGGAAACAGGGTGTTACAGTAAGGGATAATGAACTGAATTTTGATGCCTAAGTGAGGAATAAATGGCCATAAGGAGTGCATGGTGAGTCACAAAATGGGAGCTCAACATGAACCCTTTAAAGTCCAAGTTGTTTCGAGCTTAGAGGAGAAGTAGTGCAAGTGTGCATAGAAGACCTGTGCAAGGCGTGCATCGGGCCAACACTTAGTCAAGTGTTGAGAAAGCCTCAAGGGTAAAGCCAGTCCAAGAAGTGCACTGAGGACCGTTAGAAAATTCCATAAGCTTAGGAGGACGAGTGAAGAAGTGTTGGGAGAGCACAAGAAATCATTTAGAGAACAAAGGGAAGAATCCCTTAGGAGTCTGAGTAATTTCAAGCTTAGGAGAGATAGTTCAAGTCTACGCAGAGTCTGGTGTAGGGAGTGAATAGAGGCCACACTTCACTAAGTGGTGGTCAAGATGAAGGAATAGCACAAGGCATGGGTAGGTTAACTTGCTTCAATTTCAAATCCTAGGAGAGGAAACGTAGATAGAGACCAAGCATTCAATCTTGTAGAGGAAGAGTCAAAGGCAAAACCTTTGAAATTTATTGAGAAATATTTCATTCAAGGGAAGGCACAACCACAGGCAAGGAGAAGCTACAATAGTCATCATATCTGTTGTCAAAAGCGATCTGGACTGTTAGCTCAGGGTCCAGAATGAAGGAGGAGCGTGCATGAGGAGAATAGATCCCAGTCGTCAGATCTAGGCGCAAGAATTGACCATCATCGAATCCAGGTAAGCTGCATGGGATTTAACCCTCTGCATCCTTCGTAAGTTCAAAGGTTTTCAAGTTTGTGTGTTAGAGAAGACAAGTCCCCCGAAAGTCCCGGAGCCCAGAGTGTATTTGGGCCGTCAGATGAGAGGCCATGTGTCAGTAGATTGAGTGTGGTCCGTAAGTCCGGTTATCCGGCAAAGTTGAAGTATAGGCATAGAGGGGTTGAGGTTCTCGAAGTCCTTGGGACCCGAAGTAAATATGGACCATCCATCGGAGAGGATGTGTGTCAGAAGATAAGGGAAGTCGGGAAGTCTGACTATCTGGAATATTTAGAGGCATAGTTGTAGGAGTGTACGAATTCCCAAAGCTCCGAAGAGCGGAGCAAATCGCAGTTGTCCTTTGTAGAAGACACGTGTCAACAGATCTGGAGGTCCGAAAGTTCGTCATCTGACAGTGGTGAGGAGTAGGTGCTAAGGGGTGCAAGAGTCATGTTGAGGGGTCCTAAATCCATTTAACTCAACAACAGGAACCAAACCTGCCATTGAGGCCCAATTAGACTCTGCAACATTTAATAGTGGAATGGTTCTCCAGATCTTGTGATCCAGCCTACTAATCGACGAGCTTTACATTTTCTAGTGAAAGATTCTCCTTCAGTTCAAACATTCTATTTTTTGTATTTTCTCTTATAGGTGGGACCGATACAAGATAAAAGACAATATAAACCAATTGGGTAACGGGGTGGGAAAAATTAACTACTGGAGAAGGTTGAGCTTGGGATAACCCTTTCACTCTGGCATGCAGACAATGATTCTCTACCACAAGCCTAGTACTAATACATTAACCTGTTGGTGTTCCAATTATTGACTAAGATACAATTTATCAAAAGAAAACATGCATGCAATAAACAATGGAAAGAAAAATAGTTTCCTTAACTCTAATCATCAATCACATATTACCACAACGATTTATTTTTCATCATTAAAGACAAGAATTGTGAAAAACATTGAATCAGATAACCTATCAACATATTTAGAAGCTCTTACTCGTTATAGCATCCATTCATGAGATGAAATCAGAAATAATTCTTCTCCACATCCAATCATACACACTTTTGATGAAAAACACAAACTTGTCTCTGGTCCTAAATAGGACTTCTCAATCAAGGCAGCTCTGAAATAGTTCTTTACAAATCCAAAAATGAGGGTCTTGCAACAACTATTGACCTCTAGCTAACAGGTCGATCCTCCTATTTATAACATACTATTAACTAAAAATAACTATTAAAGTGTAGCTAAGTAAAACAAAACTCGCCACGTGGCGCTTTCTTTTATCAGTCTTCAAAGAGTCATTAAATGAGCTCACTTGAGTGGATGACTCTTCTCGTACTCTGACAACTTGACGAAGAGATCCTCACATGTGTTGGCATATGAGAATCTATGTTGTTCCATTAGGCTGAAAGGATCTTTCTTATATCTATTGCATGTGCCTGATACTTGACTATTTTGGCACTTAACTATTGCAACATGGCTCGAGATTTGATCGGGTGCTCCATGAACTGTTGCACCTGTCCTGGCGCCATGTCTTCCACCTTTTCTATTTCTGCAGCCCATGATGAGTCTTGTTCGGCATGTGATTTGAATATGTCGCGGAAGTCGACAAAGTCATCGGGTGTATTGGCACTGAGAGTCAACCTCAGATTGCGGGAGGATAAGCCTAGTACCCATCGAAAATGTTTGGTGGATGTTTGATTTATGTGAGTGGAGGTCAAATGGGGAAAACTCAATACATGAATGATTTCAACACAGAACTGAACAAGTAATGCACAAGGAAGTGAGGGCCTCATTAACTTCAATCAGTGATTTGAGTTTAAGTGTGAGCAGAGGGAAGAATTAGTGAGAGGGGTGAACAAGAATTCTATGGACATCAGGCTTTCAAGCAGTTTGGTGAAGAAAAACTCAAACTCAAGAGCACTCTTGAGCTCAAGCTTCAGACATTGAAATATGTCCAAGCAGCATAGTCACAACAACATAATAATCAAACCTACATTATCATGCAACTACAACAACTCGATTGGATACTCCATGCCTGAGTCATTCAATGTGAGAGGGAATAAGATAACAAGGAATCTGACTATAATTGGTCACAATACCGCTGTAATCAAACCTACATTACAATAGCATCACAACCCTCGACTGGATCCTCCATGCCCAAGTGTTTTAGCATAGTTTTTACAGAGAGATGAAAAGAGGTTGACTTCTATTAATGTGAAAGTCTCAAATGTGATACATAACCAGAGAACAATTCTGGTATCAAAATATTACAAAGTAGGGAGCTCTGCTCAACCAATTGACGACCTTAACAAAATATCAAAACTACCTATTTATACTCAAACCAGTCCACCACTACAAGAAGTGTGACCTGGCCCTTACAATCAAAGCTTTGCGTCAACGATTTCTTCTGTCAGACTGAACGTGCATCTTTTTGTCAGACGCAAGCTCATATCAGCATGGGTATACAGGAAAATCAACTCGCAGGGGTAACATAGGCTGACATATCTTTCTTCGTGACCAGATCCTCCATACCTTCCATTTATGGGGTGAGTTGAGGCTTCAACCACCAGTCCTACCTTCCATTTACTACTTTTCCTCAGGGACTCAATGAGACTTAATTCTCAGGGGGTGACCATGTGTTGCTCTCAGGTTTGACGCTAAATGAGAACATGATTATGGGGCCGTCAAAAGAGGTTTGGATTCAGACCTCTTTTGGGCCCGCAATCCATTACCTTTCGCCACATAACACCCTTGAATTACCATGGTTTCAATTGTGGGACTGCTCAAGAAAATTATCACCTGAGCATGTTGCATCCCCACAATGGAGCGTAACCACTAATCTTGAGATCTAGGATGAGGCTCTTTGATCAACGGCTCAACTCTGGCACTTTTAGATCGACGACTGAAATCTTTTTGGGTCTTCAGACTTTGAGAAAATAAAATCTCAAACCTGGGCTTCCTCCATGTGCTTTTACCCGAAGCTAGGGATATGATGATGTGTGTCCCCTGTAGATCGATGGTTCGGATTCATTTCGGACCTTCGACACTTCGACGCTTCAGCGCTTTGGGACTTTAACGCTTCAGCGCTTTGGGACTTCGACATTTCTAAGCACTTGAATTTCACGATTCTCCAGAGCGTCGAACTCCAAAGCGGGGGATCTACCTCCGCGTGTCCCTTTGGCTTGGATGGCTCAGATTACTTCGAGGGTTCGGGCTTCAGATCTTCGAGTCTTGATTTGATGACATGTGGCCCTTTTGATTTAGACGATTAAGATTCACTTCGGGATCCTCAGTGCTTCGTGGATCCCAACTCTTCGAGAGTTCAGGCTTCGACTCTTCGAAACTTTTGAATGTCTAACTCTCGCAATCCTCCAGAGAGTTGAATCCCCAACTGAAGGATCTACCTCCACGTGTCCCTTTGGCTTGGATGGCTCATATTTTACTTCAGGACTTTTCAATGCTTGACCTTCGCGATTCTCCAGAGCGCCGAACTCCAAAGTGAAGGATCCGCCTCCACGTGTCCTCTTACTTTGGACAGCTAAGATTATTTTGGGAGTTCAGGCTTCGGCTCTTTTGGAACTTGGCACGTTTCTCATTTCAAAACCCCCAAAGAAAAACCCCCGAAGTGATAGATCTGATGACGTGTGGCTTATGGATTTAGACGGTTGAGATCCACTTCGAGACTTTTTAACATTTCAGGGTTTCTGGAGGCACTGTCACTAATATAAACGGATCCCTACTGATTTTGAGATCAATGGTCCACAATTGCTTCGAGATTCTGGGCTTCAGATCTTCGAGAATTTCACACACTTTTCACTTCAAAAATCTCGAAGATCATTTCCCCGAACACCTAGATTGGAAGCCACATGTCCCCCTCAAGATCTATGGCTCATGTTTGCTTCGGGCTTCGGGACTTTGGACCCTTGGTCTGGCACTTTACTTTGTGCAATTTTGAAATTCTGAACTCCTGTGAGCCACTAATATTTCTCTCGCTCATATCTTATGGCTGGAACTGAGCCCGCTCACCTGCTAATTTTTCCAATCCAACGTAATATTCTCTGAACGTTCTGCTTTGACGCTTCCTGTGTAGACCATGAACTTGGACGACCTACTGCCCTTGAAAACTATATGTGATAACCTTTGTCTCCACAGGGTATGGCATGCTCCCTACAAGTTTCCAAGAACGCACAGTTCCAGTGCCTTAGTTGTTGGGCTATGGAGTCTAGCTCAAAACTTTCGCTGAAGAAAATAGGGAAATATGTACACTACTCTACTAAAACAAAAACGAAAACAAACACATGGGCTCCAGAAGGAGCTTATTTATATACAATCTGTTAGCACAGGGGCATACCCAGGGTTCAGCTCTAACAGTGCACCAACAAGCCCTATCTACTACCCCTTTCAGAAACACATGCGAAGCAGATGCAGTCTCTCCCAAAGTAGAAATAGGGGGTTGTAGGACAAAGGTGTCTACAACCAAAAGAAATGCAAAGTGGATCTAGAACAAGAACACACAACAAACTAGATATTATTTGCCTCTCTTAATCTTACCTCGCAAGTTATATCTTAGATCTAACACAATAATGAAATAACAGTATAACATAAGGCAAAGAACACAACATCAACCACAGAGACAATAATATTTATGTGGTTCACCCTCTCCCTAGGGCTACGTCCACAGAACTGTGTTTCTTGATATATTAAGATGGAAACATACATTTCTATCTACGCACTTAGCTTGCATATCTCTCTCTCTTCCTCTCTCCTCTATCTCCCCTCCCTGTGCACCCAGTTTCAAGGTTGATCTTCGCACGCAGCTGAAGATCTTACAATACAAGAATTCTCTCACACACAACACTTCTCTCTCACGCAACAATAATCACTCAACATCAACAACCCATCTCGAACCAACAACAACAACAACCCTTCTTCTCTCATCTAGATCTTTATTTATACATTACAATGACTCTCAGACAACCTTAGGCTAAAACCTAGGTGTCAAAACCCTAGATGCTAAAACCCTAGGTGTCTAAAACCCTAGGTCCACTTGACCCGCATTTTCAGGGCTTCACCAGCCTGTCTTTTCGTCTTTTCCGCGAGGTGCTCCAAAGCACTCGTTGATGTCTTTTTTCACTTGTTGAGTTGTCCTTGATCCATCTTCCTTGTTGATCTATCTTCCTTGATCTTCTCTTCTAACAGCTAGCTTTCCCTTCTCTCCTTATTTTCTACTTCTTCGACCACTTCGACCCATTCTTAGTCAATGTGCCTTCCGCATAGTTCATACTTCATCTTTTCTCTTCCTTTTTCTTCCTTTCTTCCTTAATCCATAACCAAGGGCCAACAGACCCCTAACACTTACTTGTGACTTGTCTCGAGTCACTGTAGTAGTGAACCTTTTGTATCACTTTGACTACAGACTGTGTGAAGCAACCTATACTTTCTTCTCTGTCCTTCCCTGTTATGTGCAGATTGTCTTTTCTGTGTCTGGTACCTAGTTTCAACTGCACCTGGTACCTGGACCCTTCTCCTTATGCTTTTACTAAGAGATGCACAACAACAGACTATCATAATACAATTTCAACCAGCTCCCATTCACTAAACCTTCCTTCCATTCTCCATTCAAAGTCTTCAACTGCACAGCTCCTCCTTCAGTAACATAGGCGACCACAAATGGCCCAAGCCAATGTGTCCTGAACTTCCCTAGATCCTTCATGAACTTGTTACAATATACCAATACCATATCTCCTTGCTTAAAATATTTCTTCTTGATATGTCTGTCATGGTAGGCCCTTTCTTGTTCCTTCTGTACCTGCTGATGAAATCCT
>ML846987.1:21935-35110 GCA_009831015.1 Picea engelmannii
ATTGTATTGTAAACAATGTAACACAATGTATGAATATAATATATGCTGGTTTTCCCGGTTTGGGTTTCCAGGGGAAAAATCTCTGTGTAATGTTTGCATTTTCCATTGTATCTTTTCTATTCTTTTCTGAATATCTGTTTACAATAGACATTGGACAAGGTTAGAATTTACACTATGTCCAAGCTAGGTTGTAGACCCTTGAGTCCTGCAACCCCCCTGCCTCTACCTCGAGTGAGTCTTCATCTACTTCACATGTGTTGCCGAAAGGGTCGTTAGTTAGGGTTTTGTTGGTGCACTGTTGAAGAGTTGAACCCCGGGTCTTCCCTTGTGCCAACATATAGTGTGATGTATTTCTAGAGAAATTTTGATGGTTATATTGGTATATGGTTGAGGTACATGTTGGGTACATGGTTGAGACAAGTAGTTGACGAGTTGGCACATACATGAGGTGTATAGTTGATGATGTTGGTATATCTTGATGAGTCATAGTTTATGTGTATTTGATGCATGATTGGTACATATTTGGTGCATGGTTGATGCAATCGTTTATGGTACAGGTTGAGGTATAGGTTTCTGCATGGTTGATGCACTTGTTTATGGTATAGGTTGGTTACTGGTTGTTTGGTACATGTTGGTGCATGGTTGATGCACTTTTTTATGGTGTAGGTTGATTACAGGTTGATTGATACAGGTTTACAATAGTATATTTCACAGTGATAGTGTGACAATGGTTCCATCATTCAACTTTTATTTCAGGGTGGTTGGACGGGGCAAGGATAGGTGGTTGTAGCCACCTTCCAGTTGTAGCCGGAGAACATAGGGGGTTGTAGCCTCCTTCTGGTTGTAGCCAGAGAATTGGGGAGTTGGAGCTTCCTTCAGGTTGTAGCCTGAGAAACTAGGGGGTTGTAGCCTCCTTCCAGTTGTAGCTGGAAAACAAAGGAAGTTGGTGCTTCCATGAATGTAATTCTTTAAGACATATAAGAAAAATAATTTCGTGGTTTTCTCCCACTTTGGGTTTCCACGTAAAAACATTGGTGTATTGTTTATTTACTCTGCAACTATTAAATGATAATGCTAAATTGATATAACACTTGCATTTTATGGCTAAAAAGGATTAAATTGCTCTATTACTGATTCACCCCCCCTCTCAGTAATCCAACACAACTCTCCCCAAAGCTAGTGTTCCAAGCAGAAAGTCCAAACCATAACCAAAGACCAAGTCACTGCTGCAACAGTTGCAACTCTCCTCCAGTCACGTGCACCACTTTTCCTTATGCATTCGTGAGAGTGAGTGAGACAAATGAGCTCTAGCGCCCTCTATTTATACTACTCCAACTCACCTAATTGGGCCGACTTCTCTTCCTGGAGGATAATAACTCAATATTAATTATTCTCTTGAGCCGTCTTGTCTTCTAGGGTTATTATCTAATATTTTAGGGTTTCTCTTGCTTCCTTGAATATTCTAGTCTCGTCAAAGGTTACACGTAGAGGTTAATACCTGCCGTAGCTACCATAATATCAACAAGATCAACCCTTATCTTCTCTACATTGCCAATGTTATCAATGCTACCATTAAATTCCGAGCTTGGATATTGAGGTGCTCATGGAATTTTGTTGCATTCCTAGCTTCATATTCAACATAGCATCCATGTTTACTATGATAGATGCATGCCTTCATTTCCACCTTAGAAATATTCATGCTTACGAGGAATTTCCTTTTCTCTTTCTTTCTTAGGGAATAAACTCGGGGGGAAGAATCAACTCCTCCTTCTTAGATTTAATCCCAAAGGAGAACAACCCTTCATACTATATAAGACAATATTCCTATACAAATGAATATCCTTTATTATAAATATGATATAATGTGATCAACACGATGTAACCTAACCCAAGAAAACCTAACCATAACTAGTAAAATAATATTAAAGGAGTGTTAAGGCCTTAAAATAGGGACGTAGGGGCCTTAAAATCCTCTCTGTCATTCCCTCCATACTCTTATTTGGATCCTTCCCCTGCCACCCCTAGATCTTATCCCCTCTCCCTTTCTCCTTGGCTTCACCTTT
Source organism: Picea engelmannii (assembly GCA_009831015.1). Lineage (NCBI taxonomy): Eukaryota > Viridiplantae > Streptophyta > Pinopsida > Pinales > Pinaceae > Picea > Picea engelmannii. Next base: position 23,999 of record ML846987.1, read on the forward strand.
AGTTTTTGAGGAATCTATCTCTCAGCTTGCTCCCCCATCATTAACTATTTGTTTATCATCCCCTCCTACACCTTGTAGCTTATATCCCTCATTTAGTGGCATGGTGACAAAGAATAAGGATCAATGTTCATCATCAAGAGGGTGAGAAGGGAGAAATGGAAAAATCACAACAAAAAAGTGGCCACAAAATTAATAATGAAAAGAGAGAGGCAATAACAAATAGGGACACAATTTGTCCTCTCAACCAACTATGGAAATTGTACCAAATTGAAATTCAGTAAATGATGAAGGTTATGTCTTGGAAATATAAAGGTGTTGGTTGTGGAGCCTAATTATTTTCCTGATTTAGAGGTTTGTTTTAGCTGTGCTTAGACCCCATTCCCTAATGGGGTGGTGTGGGGGGGCTTGCCCCCCCACAACTGTCTCCACCTCTCCGAAGTGAAATATTGGGAAAAACTGCCTTGTAAAATATTGTAATTTCACAATCAATTTGGACCATTCATTATAAGGTCGTAGATCTGACGGTAGAAGTTATTTTAGGGTTTTTTTCCCTATAAGGCAACCCTATTTTATGAGGGAATTGTGTTGCATCTATGTATGTATGTGATTATTGTATTCTGAGAGAGGAGAATGTGAGAGAAAGAAGAAGAAGTTACAATGGGTGTGTTGTAGGTTGTATCCCTTCACTTTCCTGGATGATAAAAAGGAAAGACCTGGCAATTTCACTGGTGAACGTAGCCCACACTAGGTGAACCATGTATATATGTGTCTCTATTGTATTGTGTATCTTCTGTGTTTTATTTCCACATTTGTTTTTTTTATTGCTCCGTGATCCTGTTTTTCTATCAACTGGTATCAAAGTGAAAGGTAACTTGTAGGAAAAGAGGGTTCCTGGTTTGAGTGGGACCAATGGTGGAACATGGAAAGTTTAGGGTTGAGAAATTTAACAGCCAAAACTACCAGTTATGGAAGATGTAGATGGAATATTATTTATATTAGAAGGATCTATTCCTACCATTGGGCGGAATAACAAAGAATCAGACGGCCATGAAGGACAAAGAATGGGAGGTTCTCGACAAAAAGACATTGGGAATGATAGAACTGAGCCTGGCAGCGTTGGTGTCTTTCAATATTTCAAAAGAAAAGACAACAAAGGAATTGATGGATGCGTTGGATACATTGTATGAAAAACCCTTAGCATCCAATAAGGTGTTTCTAATGAAGTAATTATTTAATATGAAGATGTTAGAAGGTGGGTATGTTGCAGATCATTTAAATGAATTTAATATGGTTACTAATCAACTAAGTTCTATAAAATTGGACTTTGATGATGAGGTCAGGGCTCTTCTAATCTTGTGCTCATTTCCATAAAGATGGAACGATGTATCCATGGTTGTAAGTAACTCTATCCCTAGTTCAAACAGTCTAAAATTTGATGATGTTGTTGGTGTTATCCTTAGCGAGGAAATGCGACAAAAAAGCACAAGTGAGACATCAAGTAATGTGTTAAACATGGAGAACAAGGGAAGAAAAAAGGATAGAGGAAAGGGCTCAGGGAACCGTGGGAATTCTAGGAAGGGAAGATACAGATCCAGACTAGGAAAAATAGAGTGCTGGAATTATGGAAAGAAAGGGCATCTGAAGAAATACTGCAAAGCTCCAAAGAAACAAAGAGATGGAGAACATGAGAAAAATCAGGAAACAAATGTAACAGGTGATGTCTTACAAGATGCTTTGATTTTTTATGTAGATAATATTTCCGAGTCTTGGGTAGTAGATTCAGGGGCTTCATTTCATGCCACACCCCATAGGAAACATTTTCTAGATTATGTTAAAGGTGATTTTGGACAGGTTCATTTGGGTGATGATGCACCATGCAAAATTGTTGGAATGGGAAAGGTACAAATAAAGTAAAAGAATGGAAACCAATAGTTGTTGAAAGAGGTAAGACATGTTCCAGATCTAAGGAAAAATCTAATTTTAATAGGGCAGTTGGAAAGTGAAGGTTGTATATCCATTTTACAGATAATGTGTGGAAGGTTACCAAAGGATCACTCGTGATAGCAAAAGGAGAGAAGGTAGGTACATTGTTTTTATGTATTGGTAATACTGATTCTTCTATCTCTTTATCTTCTACAGGAGTGGATACAACTCTTTGGAATAATAGGCTTGGACACACGAGTGACAAGGGGATGAAAATACTTCATAAAATAAATTTATTTCCAGATATTAAACAAATTGATTTGGATTTATGCGAGCACTGTGTTTTTGGAAAAAAAAAGAGAGTCAAATTTCTCAGAGTTGGAAAGGTAAAGAATAATGAAAATTTAGAGCTTGTACATACATATGTATGGGGAAAAGATTAGGTATCATCTCTTGGTATCTCTCGTTATTATGTTACTTTTATTGATGATGCAACTAGAAAGACTTGGGTTTATTGCATTCGACAAAAATATGATGTTTTTGATACTTTTAAGAAATTAAAAGATTTAGTTGAGAATGAGACAGGAAAAAGGTTGAAGTGTCTCAGATCAGACAATGGAGGTGAATAATGCAGCAAGGCATTTGATGATTATTGTTCATACCATGGGATTTGTAGAGAGAAGATAGTTCCAGGAACACCACAAGAAAATGGTGTGTAATAAAGGATGAACATGACAATCATGGAGCATGCAAGGAGTATGAGATTGCATGTAGGGTTGCCCTTACAGTTTTGGGTAGAGGTTGTAGATACTGTTTTTTACTTAATAAACAAAGGACCTTCAAGTTCTTTGGATAGTGTCATTCCATAGGAGGCATGGACATGTAAAAAGGTAAACTATTCATTTCTGAAGACTTTTGGTTGTAAAGTATTTGTTCATATTGATAAAGAAAATAGAATAAAGGTTGAAGCAAAATCCAAGAAGTGTACCTTTATTGGATATGGTGTTAAAGATTTTTTTATTATCGCTTATGGGATTGTGAAAAAAACAAAATCATTAGTAGAAGAGATGTCATATTCAATGAGAAGGCCATGTATAAAGATCAGTTGTAGGGAAGGAAACATGAAGAAGGAAAACCAGAATACACAGTCCATGATGAAGAAAAAGAAATTCCAAAGGTACCACAAAATCAAAATGTACAACAACAAGAGAAACATGTACCTAAAACTCCTGCAAGTGTTGTTAGAAGATCTACCAGGTTAAGTATATCCCTTGAATTATACTCTCCTTCATTGTATTCAATATTATTGACTGATTCTGGTGAACCAGAATGTTATGAAGAGGAAATGCAGGTAGACACCAAATAGAAGTGGGAGCAAGGAATGGAAGAGGAAATGGATTCCTTGGTAAATAACCAGACTTGGTACTTGGTTTAGTTTCCTGTAGGAAAAAGAGCATTGCAGAAAAAATGGGTTTATAAGTTGAAGGAAGAAGACGGAGAAAAAAAAATAGTACAATGCTAGACTTGTTGTAAAGGGGTTTGCACAAAACAAAGACATATATTTTGATGAAATTTTTTATCCTGTTGTTAAGATGACTTTAATTAGGACTATTTTAAGTCTCGTGGTAGTAGAACATTTGAAACTTGAACAGTTAGATGTAAAAACAACTTTTCTCCATGGGGATTTGGAGGAAGATATTTATATTCAACAACCACAGGGGTATGGGGACAAAGGGAAGGAAAATTTGGTATGTAGGTTGAAGAAGAGCTTGTATGGCCTAAAGCAAGATCCAAGGAAGTGGTATTTGAAGTTTGACAAGTTTATGACATAACACAGTTATATTAGATGTCATTTTGATTACTGTTTTTATTTTAAAAGGCTAGAAAATGGAAGCTATATTATCTTTCTATTGTATGTAGATGACATGCTTGTTGCAGGGTCTAATATGCAGGATATGAATGTTCTCAAGAATAAATTAGCTAATTCATTTGCGATGAAGGATTTTGGTGCTGCAAAGAAAATTCTTGGTATGAGAATAACAAGAGATAGGAAAAATCACAAATTGACATTGTCTCAGGCTCAATACATAGAGAAGGTGTTGGAGAGGTTTATAATGCAGAATGCAAAACCAGTTAGTACACTTTTGGCCAGACATTTCAAATTAACCAAGGAAATGTGTCCCAAGACATAGGAGGAGATAAAATACATGTCTAGGGTCCCTTATTCATCAACAATTGGTATCTTGATGTATGCGATGGTTTGCACAAGACCATATATTGCACATGTAGTGGGAGTTGTGAGCAGGTATATGCACAATCTAGGTAAAGAACATTGGGAGGCAGTAAATTGGATTCTCATGTATTTGAGAAGTACTTCTACTCATGCATTATGTTTTGGAGGATCATACATTGTTCTACAAGGATATGTTGATTTAGATATGGAAGGTGATAAAGATAGAAAGAGGAGAACCACATGATATTTTTTAACTATAGGTGGAACAATAGTAAGTTGGATTTCAAAACTACAAAATGTCGTTTCACTTTCAACAACAAAAGCAAAGTATGTTGCTGCTATATAGGCTAATAAAGAAATGATTTGGTTACAGAGGTTTATGGAGGAGTTGGGAAAGAAGAAGGAGAACAACAGGTTGTACTGTGATAGTGAGAGTGCCATTCATCTTGCAAATAACTCAACCTTCCATTCAAATACTAAGCATATACAACTCAAGTACTATTTCATATGATCCGTCTTGGAAGATGGACATTTGAAGTTGGAAAAGATACACACTAGCTAGAATCTTGCAGACATGTTAACAAAGGGAGTAACCATGGAGAAAATGAGTTCCTGCTCAATTTTAATTGGTCTTCAAGCATGAAGGCAAAGATGATAAATTTTCCAGGTCCAAGGTGGAGTATATTCCAACAAAGTACACCAACAGTGGAGTTGTTGTGATCAGTCTCCAAGTGGGAGATTGTTAGTTGTGGAGCCTGATTATCTTCCTGATTTAGAGGTTTATTTTAGATGTGCTTGGAACCCATTCCTTAAAAGGGTGTATGGGGGGGATTCCCTGCCCACAACTGTCGCCACCCGTCGAAGTGAAATATTGGGAAAAATTTCCTTGTAAAATATTGTAATTTCATAGTCAATCTGGACCGTTCATTATAAGGTCACAGATATGACAGTAGAAGTTATTTTAGGGATTTTTTCCTTAGAAGGAAACCCTATTTTATGAGGGAATTGTATTTTGGCTATGTATATATGTGATTATTTTATTATGAGAGAGGAGACCTTGAGAGAAACAAGAGGAAGTTACAACGGGTGTGTTGTAGGTTGTATCCCTTCATTTTGCTGGATAATAAAAATGAAGGACCTAGAAATTTCTCTAGTGCACGTATTCCACACTAGGTGAATCATGTATATCTGTGTCTTGTTGACCTAAAAATATTCTCTGGGATCAACATGGTTTTTTACATAGTCATTGCTCCACAAACGTCCCTTGGTTCTATGGTTCTAGTCGAAGACAGTGGCAGGGGTTATAGTTACTATGGCCTTTGCCCTTGAAAGAGTATCAGTTGGCTACCTTAAAGGGGTTTTGAACCCTCCCAAATTATTTATTCCTCATGTCAATACTGTTCAATTTAGGTTTCATGAGCTAAGCACACAATTTACAAGGATTTTAACATTGGCCCCCTTCGCCTGTCACTAAGTGGGTCCCTTGGGGATGGGGTCCTTTTGCAAAGGATAAGGTGAAATATGGTCACAATTAGGGAAATAAAATGCTTCCATGTTATAGGGATCAGGACAATCTTTCCAACGGGCTATCATGAGCTTGAATCTGAGTCCATATGACCCCGTACGGAGGACGCAAAGTTAACGTGACTCAAATAACCATAATCAATAGTTGTGACTTCCTGGTCTATTTCTGTTCATATTCCTATTTAAAAAAGAAAATAAAACCAATACATGGTGTAGGTCAGTGCGATACCTTTCCAATGGTATATCCCGTGCTTGGTTTCGACCCTCGGTTGGTAAGAACGAGCTTTCACAAGTTCATGACCAATTTCGAACACCACATTGGTTGTAGTGCTTCAGGGTTCAAAAATTGTTGGTAAAGAGTTTTAAATAAGAGATTCAGTGATTCCACTATGTAATAGACTCAAATAAATTTCCAACGGCTCCTCATTTTCCTCATTCCGACCTCGGATGGTCTGGTTAGAGCTGTCACAAGTTGGTCAATTATTTCGGGCAAAGGGGGAAAACCAGCTCACATGGCAGGGTTTCATGACAGCTAAAAAACCCATTAATGACCCCAACACAAAAATATATGGCCACCTCATCGAATTAATCATCAATACCTTTTTGATGGTACCTCATTTGCCTCTATTGGATATCGTATGGAAATTTGGTGCCTTTCACAAGAATGGGTGTCATATGGGCCCACCAACAAGTCAAGGGTTTTAAGCGACCACTTTTCTGGGCCCAAATTGAGGGCCGAGGTGGAATTATTTAAGATTTGTGATGTCACATTCTCGATGGGCTCATCGATACCTTTCCAATGACATGCTCTTCATCCAATTCCAACTATGTCTCACCTGACAACCTTTTTGGGGCTAAGTCAACAATAATAAGGTCAAAGTCAAAGTCAAAATCAAACTTTTACTTGCACAATTTTCAAGGAATATTAAAAAATAATTGGAAAAAATTATAAAAAAATTTCAGAAATTTTGGAAAATTGAGGAGGGGACACGCAGCCTCCCTCATGCAAAATTGGGAATTTTATTTTTTTTGAAAATTGGAAAATAAAAAACCTCCCCCCTCCCCTCTCTCAAGACATTTTGGAATTTTGGCCAAGGGGAGAGGGAGCTTTGCAAGAGGCTTCAATGGCAGTAGAGGGAGGTCTCTTGGTAGCAGGAGCATATCTACATTGAGTATCTAGCCAACACCATGCAACAATATTCAAACATTGAGCTAGGTAAACCCCCGTTAGACCCATTTCAATGGAAAAAAGCTTGTTGGTTGTGGTGAAATTTGTGCATAGAAGAGTGTTATTTATGCCTTCAGGATGATTGTCTAAGTGATAGTTCAGATTTCAAGTTGATTGTTGGTTTAGATGCCATGTTTTCTGGTGTTCGCCCTTAGTTATGAAAGGAATCAAAGATTAAGGAAGAAAGGCGAAGTACGAACTGAGCGAAAGACACATAAACCGGGGAAGGGTCAAAGTGGTTAAAGAAGTAGAAAAGAAGGAGATAAGTAAAGGAAAAGCTAGCTGTTGGAAGAGAAGATCAAGGAAGATAAAGCAACAAAGAAGAGGGATCGTGGACAACTTAGCAAGCGGAAGAAGACACCAACGAATACTTTGGATCACCTCACAGAAAAGGAGGAAGGACAGGATGGCGAAGCTCTGAAAACACAGGTCAAGTGGACCTAGGTTTTGGATCGAGGGTTTTGACACCTAGACTTCGGTCTATGGTTGTCTGAGAGTCATGTAATATATAAATAGAGGTCTAGAAGACATGGGAGGGTTTGTTCTAGTTTGGGTTCTAGATTAATTGTTTGTATGATGTTTATTGTTGGTTTTGTTGAATACTGTTGTTGAGAGAAATATTGAGTCTGTATTCTGGATTTTTAGCTGGGTGTGAAGATCAACCCCGCAACTAGGTGCGCAGGGAGGGAAGAGAAAGAGAGATAGATCTATAGCTAAGTGTGCAGATAGAACTGTATGTTTTCACCTAATAAATCGAGAAACATAGTTCTGTGGATGTAGCCCTAGGGAGAGGGTGGACCACACATATCTTATTTTCGTTGTGGTCGATGCTATGTTATTTGTTATCTGTTATACTATTACTACAGTGTTGTGTTAGATCATAGATATAACTTCGTGAAGATAGCATAAGAGTGGTAAAGAATATCTAGATTGTTTGCGTTGTGTTTTTGAATCACTTTGCATTTCCTCTGGTTGTAGACACTTGTGTCCTGCAACCCCCTATTGCTACTTCGAGTGAGACTGCATTTGCTTCATAGGTGTTGCCGAAAGGGACAATAGTTAGGGTTTTGTTGGTGCGATGTTGAAGCGTTGAACCCTGGGTCTGCCCGTGTGCCAACAAATGGTTCCGTTGTCGGGACAATGATCTTCTTGAGGGAATGTCAAGGTGGTTTCTATCGAAGACAGGGATTCAAAAGTGGATAGAAGAACAAGAAAAGGACTTCGTTGAAGCTCAGAACAAGAATCCTATGATTAGTATAAAATACTAGTTGGGAAGGTACATCTTTACCGACATACACAAGATTTTCTTTGGAGGAGTTCATAAGGAATTATACGAGTGGTTAGCCAGACTACCAGATACCCAGTTTGAGATTAGATCTAGACCACCTGTGGTTTGGACAACAACGCTGATCAAGAAATTCAAGAGAGTCGATAACGTTGTGTCTAGAGCAATGGATCTCTGGTTTGATAGCATTATTGGAGGATACATTACTGAGTTTTCTATTGACGGAGTATAATCGTATAGTCAAGCAAAGAGTTATTTCTTTAAGGGACCTAGAGGGAAGTTTCTACACTTCTTGAAGCTAAAGATTAAATTTCTATTGCACGAGAAGAATATCCTGAAGATATGGTGAAGCTAATGTTCAAGAATTCAAACAACGACATAGAGGCTGGAATCACGCGTAGTGGGAGATCTTTCAGAGAGGTTCCTCTTGTGAACTTATTTAAGTAGAACTACAGAGACAAGGGATTCTACAGTGGATAAGACGTAGATCTAACAAACGAAGAGTATTTAGACTCCGCAAGAACAGAAGAAGTAGAGGCTAAGGAACTTCACCAGGGAGAATCGGAAACTTCAGGAATTGGACCTACTGTTGAAGTAAGTACTATTACTCCTTCTGTTTTTTTAGCAGCATTAAGTAACTAGAGTAGTCAGAGCAATCAAAGTACTATTACAAGTAGTTTAGCACATACTTATCCAAGAAACCCAGGAAGATATATGGAATATTAAATGAGGTTACCTATCTTTAGAGGAGATGGATATGAAGATATTGACCAACATTGGTTCCTATGCAAAGCTGTTTGGAGCATTAAGCAAGTCACCGACGAAGATATTAAGAGAACTTAGTTTAGTACTACCTTGAGGGATCATGCTCTGAACTGGTAAATGAAGTTTGCTTCAAGACCCGGACAACCTAAGCCGCTGAATGAATTTAAGACTGCTTTGAGTGCGGAGTTCAAGAAACCTAATTCAGAGTCACAATGCATTATATAGTTGAAAGAAATGAAGGAGAGGGCAGTTGAACCTGTTTGGGAATTTGATCATAGGTTTAAGACTATGACAGGTCGTTTAAGTTTTCAGATCCCAGACGAACAAAATAAATAATGGTTCATCGCTGCCCTCCTACCACACATTAGGGTTCCCCTGATGCAATAGAAGGTCGCTTCACAGGCTGAAGCAATGGAGATTGCCATGAAATTAGAAGAAACCCCTGTAGGAGAATCTAGTCCAGGTAAGAGCCAGATTTTAAATCAATTGACTAGTTTATCTTTACAGGTGGAGGATATGAAGAAAGAAAAAGGAAAAGAGAAAAGAGAAGATATCTGGTGTATCAAATGTAAATCATAAGGCCATGACAAATAACATTGTTCCCTATTTCATGAATACTTGGACTCGGGAGCGCCTAACCCTTTGAATCAAGCTACTGTACCCTAGTGTGAGGTATGCATAACTAGACAACACCCTGGTAAATGTTATTATATGAAAAAGTGTGTCCAAACACCTACCAATATTTACTCCACATTCTGTAAATATGTGGGGCATGATGAGAAGGATTGTAGGGATTACGATCTCATGCATGAAAGATCAAGGGATACATATATAATTCAAGGAGAAGCTCAACAAGAAGGAAATAATGCATAGTTCAACTCCCCAGGAAGAGGAAACTTCAACCCTTGCGGTGGATTCAAAGGAAGAAGACGAGGAGGAGGTATGGGTCGAGGTAGAGGTCATATCATTTTCTATAACCATGCATAGCTGAGACATTTGGTAAGGGATTGTCAGAACCCTTGTACTACTTGCAACTACTGTAACTCGTTTGATCATGTTATCGAAGAGTGTCCAGTATTGTTAGCCAAACTTTAGGAGAGACGAGAAGGAAAACAACAAGTCCAATTGATATCACCAGAACCTCGCAGTGAGGACCCCAGATTTGCCGTTATTACTAGAGGAGGTGTTGTTACAAGAGAAGATAGGGTGACTCCAGGAAAGACTACAGAAGGCTCAGGGATCAGAAGAGATGCAAAGAAGGCACAATTGTTTGATCCAAGGAAAGAGAGGCATACTTTCAAGGATGCAAGGAAATAATTTGTAGGATAACAAGATTCTTCTTCTAAGGCACAACAAGAAGTCAGGGAATGCGAAATGACACCAACATTTGATCAATCTGTCTCATCTAAACAAGGAAAATAGGCAAGAAGGCTCATGGACTTCTTATACACTTGTATCAATTTGATTAAAGATGAAAAAACTGTGAAAGAATTACAAAACCTAGTAAGACAATATGAAACTGGAAGAATAGACCCTATGCTAAGTAGAGATGTGAATCAAGTATCAAGGAAAATAAGGACAAACAAGGAATTGCACCATAGTGCTTATATTGGAAACTATGACGTGGACTATGTGGTCCTCGACATGGGATCATAAGTAAATGTTATGACAAAGAAGACTTGGGCACTGATGGGAAAACCCATATTGATCTTGTTATCCATAAAGTGCCATAAATGGTGTCATTTTTGTTGCAGTATGAAATGAAGTGTTATACCACCATTCTGCCAAGGGTAACCATTTGAACCATTGTGTTTTTTTATCAGAGACAAAACAACGAAGGTAGCCTTCCAGACATTTTTTNAGGATGAGCTATGAGCCAATTGAGTACCCAAACAAGAAAATAATTCTGTCCAAAAATGTCCAGTGAATATGGGATCTCTGTCACTTAAAATAATCTTTGGGCTTCCATGTAGCTTTTGAACTGTCTCCATGAATGCGACGACAACTGTATTAGCTTTGAAGGGATGAGAGAGTGCACAAAAGTGTGCATACTTGGTCAGTCTATCAACAATCACCATGATGACACTCTTTCCTTCAAACTTTGGTAACCCTGTGATGAAATCCATGGAAACCTCCTCCCAGCGCTGACTTGGG
>ML846988.1:24143-34213 GCA_009831015.1 Picea engelmannii
AAGTTTCAGCTAGATAAATAATATCAATACCACTCGGGATCCAACTTATCATAGGACCTTTGCGCCATGGAAAGCCATGACAATTCCAAAAAAAGGATCCCAAGTGTCCCAAATTCCTATTTATTATTATCCTTTTGGTCTCTGTCCCTAACAATAGCTTTTAAATTTCTAATTATTGCCCATTTCCCCTCTTTACTAGCTTCTTTTACCTTATCAAATTTCAATAAGTCTTATCAAAGTTCTTATAAATATAAATATTGGACCTCACTCCATTTCCATTCCCGTAAAATATTATATCATAAAAATATAAAATGATGAATTTTGAATGTAATTATTATAATAATTATAAGATATATTTACAAAATATAAAATGATATTTTATTTTAAAAATAAAACTATTATAATATGTTTAAAATATAATTTAATTATTTTAAATAGTTTAATTTAGTTGTGTTTTAAATAATTTCCATTAATGATTGAGTCACTAAATTAATGATTGGAATGTATTTTAGGTCACAGATATCAAACTATTAGATGGATTTTATAGGTTGGACATCAATGACCTCACCAAAGATTAGGTTGATATGCTCACATGGATGTTCAACACAAGTTATTAAGTTTAGTTTATAGGTTAGGTTATCAGTGAAGTGCAGAGTTTTTTTCCTTAAATAGTTAGATTTATTATAATTTAATGATAGATTTATATTAAAAATAGTCAATTTAAAATACTTTATAAATGAAAAATAAATTATTATCATTATTTTAAACGACCACTTGCTATAAATTTTTATTTTATGTTTTTTTAATTCTTGCATTTATCTCATAGTAGAGTGAAATAAAAATTGTCCCAATCCATTATATTTGATCCGAAAATAGAAGGCTAATTTGTTATGCTATGCAAGCAGCCTCTACTTCATGAAAATAAAACTTTACAGGACCTTGCTCCATGTGTTAAAATATGAAAGATATATTATGTGCCAAGTTTATGCTTCTTCTTTTAAATGTTTATGTGTGAGGTCTTTGCAAGATTAAATAAGTTGTTTTCATAAATACAAAAGAAAATAGTAACTTGCAGCAAATAATAACCAACAAACACTCACAACAAGAACAACATTATAAAGGAGTTTACCCCTCTCTGGGCTACATCTCCTTCAGCCTCCATCAACGGACTTGGCTCTCTGGGACTAATTTGTCAACAATTATTTTACAAGCTACTGCTTGACTCCAATGAAAATATTGATTGTACCATTGGGATCAGAATACATAAAAATCCCAAAAATGACTAATAAAACTCTGAAAATGGATCATGGCTCATCCGGGCATGACCTCTTCTACATGTGGCGTTAAGCTTCCCTGAGCTTCTCTTTGGAAAAAACACCTATAAAAGTCCTCAAATCGATCTGAAACCTATCCCAAAGTGTTCAAAGCATATTAATTAGCCAAAAATGTTTATTCAATCACATAAAACAAACATAGGATCATCTGAGCATGACCTTAAACAATGAGGGCTTCAAGCTCCCTAGAGCTTCTTGAAACTTCAATGGTTAAAAACCTTCAAAATAAATCTTCAAATGGATTTGAAAATAGTGCCAATGGATTCAAAACGTCCAAAAACGCCTAGTTGGGATTTTACGGCACCTCATTCGGCCAAAAAATGAAGAAGATAGGCCTCCTGCCATTCTCTTCCTTCAAGCTTGCTGTCTCTGGTTCGCCAAAACGCACCTCCTGTACGTTGAATCCAGAACACGCTCCAAAAAACGTGCTTAAACCCAGCACCGAGCGCAACCACATAATGGTGCAAACTGTAGGATGGTTATGGGCACACCAACCCCTAGTCGTCAAACTCGTGGGAACATGGGTCTTCCATAAGACCACATGATGCAAAGAGATCCACCCTAACACCCCGCAGGGTCTCTTTTCCTGACCTCCTCCTCACACAAGATCATTCAAATTCTCTATTATGAGCCTTCAGTGGCTCCTTGGATTCCCTCGGGAATCACTGTGCAAATTATCCGATCCACAGGTCCTTTCCTCCTCCCCCATGGCCTCTGCACGAGCCGTGAACAATTTCTCCACAGGAAACTGTTATCGGACATCGGGTTTCGGGGTTCCTTCTACCAAGAGTTTCTCACTTTTCCAACCCCGATCTCCGATTAGCTCTCTCTTATGCACTATCCCTCTCGACTAGGTTCTTTGATCCCCATGACCATGCCCTTAAGGCCACCGCCTTATACCTCCCTATCGAGGTTTTGGGGTTTATGATGGCACCATGCACATGTATTCGCAACCCGTGATATACCGATCCCCGACTATCTCCCGAACACTGACACCTGTCTTATCTGAGGTCCACGGCTATGGTCTCTTCTCATGATTTCGGGATTCAACCAACCTCGAACCTTCAGTTTTGAGGCTCCCGATGTGTCAACGATGCCCCATCCCTTGACACTTGTCCTCCACCCTGACTCTGGTGGTCCCACGACGTTACGTCACTATCGGGATATCATGGATCACGATCCCTAGCGACGAGATTTCTATGCCTTCAAAGACTCTTATTTCCCGATCCCCGAGTCTTCAAGATCCTTTGACACGCATTCCCCAAGAGAATGGTTCAGATCTTGTCGGGAAATCGTGGATCACGATTCCCTAATGCACGAATTCTTTACTCCCGGGATCTTCGATATCCCGATGGACAAAATGCCGACGGCACTGATCTTTGCCACCTGTCCTTGCAGATGGACGGTTCCGACCTGTTCTCCTCATGTGCTCCTCCTCCTGAGGATAAACTGTGTGCAACCCCTCCCGATCCAACGACTGTCGGGTTTTCTTCACGAGATCTAACGGGTCAGATCAAACCTCCCGTGTGCTTCTCCTACACGCCTCCTGGACGTAGAATTTCAATGGTCCAGAGTCTGTCGGTCTACCCGACGGCTGTTGTCGCTCCTTTCTGAGCGCCTTCACGATTTCTTCCCAGACTTGGGTGAAATTCCAATCTTCCAAAGGCCTCGACCTTTGTTGCTCCCCTCTGCGATCTCCTCACTCGAGTCTCACTGCGCGTATGAAACCGCCTTCTCCTCATGAGATTTCCTTTCTTCGAATCCTCAAGGGATTCGTTGACTCCTGTGTCTCCACAGAGTCTTCGCACACAAAGCGCTATCTGTCCTGAGCTTCCCTGAATACTCAGACCCCTTGGGGGATTTTATTTTCTTTCCTCCTACCACAAATGGAGAATCTAATGCCTTCCTGGCTCTCTGTTTTCTCAAGCAACCTCTTGTTGAGACTCTCTGGGTATTCAGTAACCCAGTGAAAGTTCCTTGCAGTAGACTCTTCCTTAACCCCATAACTCAAAGAGAGTTCTCTTCACTCCCTGTACCTGCTCGCACGCATTCTTGACGCCCTCCTGGCTTAGTGTCTTCTCTTCTCCAGAACGTTCAACAGTTATGTAATCCTTGTCCACTCATGCACTTCGCTCGACGCCCACTTGGCAGAGCTCTCAGAATCCTCAATGATTCTGGTCTTTCTTGAACTCACAGCAGAGTTCCTTCCCTCAGCACCTCATGCATGCACTCAATGCCCACTTGGTAGAGCTCCTACATAATCCTCAGTGATTCTGTCTGCAACTGTGTCTCAGCTACACAGCCTTACCTCCTGAGGTGTTCAACAACCTCACAGGTCTTCTTCTTGAGTTGTTGACTTTAGTCCTGTGCCTCAAGCACATCTTTGTCTGACTCCTCAGAGTTCAGAAGTGCACTCATGCCTCAGTATTCAGAGTCTGCAACACTCTGTCATGCCTTCCTGACATGAAACCTCAAAGACTCTCAACCTGAAATCAAACACACTCCCTGCAATTGCATGATAACAACACACAAATACAACATATAATGAACACACATAGACATGCGTATAAGACAGAACCTATGCAGGAAAAACTGCTTCTGTATTCTATTAAAATGGAAAATTCTTGTTTGTATAAGGTGATCTCGAGCTCTCTCTGGCTCTCTCATACAACTATTCTCCCCTAACTCAAAATGAGATATCAAAATCTCTTTTACCTGAGGTGCTCTCAGCGCTTCCCTGCATGTCTACCTACTCTAATAAATTACAATCAATGGGCTGTCTAGTCCAGAATTGGATCTAGATCACAGCCATACACATTAAATGCCTATCTTATCTACATCCCACGCAAAGGCATGGATTCTATGGCTCAACGGCCTAAGCACATTAAATTACATTGAATTTCAAATTCAAAATGAAGCTGCGCCTCTCTTCAACCTTTGAATTTGTGCGCGCTGACGTTTTTGGCTGGCTGGTTGGATGCATGGAGCGATGATCCTGCACCACCACACACATATACATATAAAGGGCTAGTGGTTAAACCCAAGTCACATGGGTAGGCACCATTGGACCAGGCACACGGACCTTTGAAAAAAATAAAACACGCGCACATATAACAAGTCATATGGTAATGCTATATGACCTGGGGATAATTGTTCAAAACAAATCCAAATTCCTTCCATAACTCTGCGCGCTCTATATGTTAACTGGTGGTCACATATAAACCAATACACAAGACCGTGGGCTGGGAGCTAAGCCGCAGCCCGGCCCCCCGCCAACTTAACATTAACACAAATTTAAATAAATTTAAAACCGTTCTATAGTAAGAACTACTATAGTGGTGCATTGGCAGCACGAACTTCGCAAAGGCTTTACATGGTGGGAGGAGGTCTGGGGTTCGAATCCCATGGACTCCATAAAATTTTGAACAATCAACCAATTATAATGGTGCCACATGGCAACCCATTACTGGGCCACGTGGCACCACACCATCTACCAAAATGATGCCACGTGTCACATCATGATTCATCCAACTGTCATCCAATCCAAAAATACCACATCACCTCTGCCACATCAGCGTACGGTCATGCCACATCAACATCCATACGGACTATACGGACTGCAAGTCAGCATCCTTTTTTTTTCCTATTTGACGATTCGAACAGATCATGATATCTCTCGCTCCCGATGTCCGTTTGAACCCAAACAAGCTGCATTGGGTTCATGACGACAAGGGCTAAGCTCTTGTTCGTTTTGAGGCAGTTCCGAGAACTCTAATTTTTGAGCTAAAATTTGACCCCTGGTCCAGATTTTGATCACACCTTCCCACTGGAAGGCTTTTGGACCCACAAAATCTTATTATTATCTATCTGAGATTCAATATTCCTCTACATTCATTTCCTATCAACTGATTCTACTTGAAAATTCGTTTCGACAATCACCTGTATACTTTGACATGCCTTGCACTGCAACTGACTATGTCCCTCAACCACTATTCTCTGGTTGTTGCTGACCCACTATTTTCTTTGTGCTTGGAAGACTTCCAACCTTCCCACTAAGACTCAAGTCCCTCTTATGAACTCTTTAACATCAACACAATCAGCTCTCCAATGGCTGCAAAAACTTTCCTGCGGCATCTTGTCACAAGCCAAGAAAACCATCAATCTTGAAAACAAATTATGCAAGACTGAAAATGATGCCAACAAAGTTTTTTTTTGCTCTTCAAACAAACTGTCACATCCTGTACTTCATCAAATCACATGGTGTTTTCCTGCATCTCGGTGTACTCAAAATCAACTTACAAGTCAACAAACACCATCAACTAAACACAAGTCGAAAAACATGATTGACACAACATAGTCGTCAAGACAACATTGACACAAGTCGAAACTCATTTGAAACATATCAACCTTCCCAAAATGACAAGTCAAAAAACATGATACACAATCATGTTATAATCATGAGCCATTCATGATGAACCATCACCAGGTTCACTACTTACACATACACAAAAACAAATGCATGTGCATGCCTCTTCAACTCTCCTTCCAGTACAAACATAAGTACATAAACCCAAAAACATGTGGGTACATAAGAGATGAATATGAAAAAGATATATGGCTGCAACAAGTGAACATCATACCCATATTTTACATCCTCCTGGTGAATTTGTGCAACAAACAGGGATGCCTTCAAATGAATTGCATTCACATGCAACTTGCATCATACAAGTTGTGATAAACTGCTGCAACTTGTCATACTCTCAACATAAATGCATACATAAGGCTGAAATATGCATCTACAACAGAAAATGCAAGCCTTACTTGCTCAATAAATCCAACCATTTCTTACTAAGCCAACTCAAAGGTGACTTTTTCTGCTAAAAATTGTCCTCTTGTGAATAATCTTGACTCACATCAATGATGGAATCTCCTCTTCCATTCTTGCCAATCTCTTTATCCATCTACTTCTTATGTTGTGGATGAGTGGTTGGATGTAATGTCCAACATTGGTCAATGAGATCACCCCTCCTCTGACAATGAGTGCAAATCTTTTGCATCCTCTTTTCACGTTGTCTTTGCTTGTAAAGTTTCATGAAAGCGGTTAATCTTTTCCAACATTTTGAAATATGATGGTTATATAAACCACAATATGTACATGGATTATTTCTTCCATTTTTACATACAAATTTATCATGCTTAACATAATCAAAAGCAACTGAATGATAAGAAGAATTATACCTTGAACATTCACCTTTATCGCCTCTTTGAGGAGGTGAATCTGAAACAAAATTTATTCTTGGAACTTTTTCCCTTGTCTCCTCGAATTTGGAATTTGCTCCATCTCTTCGTTCATATCCAAGACCACAATACTTRGGTCTCTCTTCAACAATAATAGGCTCAACAATGCCTTGTGCATGCTTACCCAAACCTTTACCTTCATAGCCCATTTTTAATAATAACTTGGACCCTATTCCTCTTGTGTGATTTTCAAAAACACCAAAACATTCATCTTTAGAGGAATTAGAAGATAAACTAACATTGCATACCTCATGTTCATGCATGTACTTGGTAAGGGTTTCCCTTGCCTCATGGAGTTGAATCTCCATCTCATGCAACTTTTCAAGAAGCTGGTCTTTCTCCTCCTTCATGGCCATCAACTGCTCTTCAAGGGCAATGCTCTCCTTTCTATCTTCCCACATCTCTTTCTCCACATCTCTCATGGTTAGTAATTACTTCAACATCTCTTTGTAAAATAACTTTGATTTTGAAGATGTATGAGAACTATCAATGTTTGAAGCTTCCTCCATCCTTGCAAGATATCAAACTTCAACACAAAACTTGCACAAATACCAACAGCTAAATCTCAAGCTATCAATGGCAATCACATGAGAAAAACAAACTATGCTCTCATACCACCTGATCTGAAAATAGAAGGCTAACTTGTTATGCTATGCAATCACGCTCTACTTCATGAAAATAAAACTTTATAGGACCTTGCTCCATGTGTTAAAATATGCAAGATAGATTATGTGCCAAGTTTATGCTTCTTCTTTTAAATGTTTATGTGTGAGGTCTTTGCAAGATTAAATAAGTTTTTTTCATAAACACAACAACAAATAATAACTTGTAGCAAATAATAACCAGCAAACACTCACAACAAGAACAACATGATAAAGGAGTTCACCCCACCGCTCTCTGGGCTACATCTCCTTGAGCCTCCATCAATGGACTTGGCTCTCTGGGATTAATTTGTCAAAAATTCTTTTACAAGTTGTTTCTCAGATCCAATGGAAATACTGACTGTACCATTGGGATCAGAATACATAAAAACCCCAAAAATGACTAATAAAACTCTGAAAACGGATCATGGCTCATCCAGGCATGACCTCTTCTACATGTGGCCTTAAGCTTCCCTGAGATTCTCTTTGGAAAAAACACCTGTAAAAGTCCTCAAATGGATCTGAAACCTATCCCAAAGTGTTCAGAGCATATTAATTAGCCAAAAATGATTATTCAATCACATAAAACAAACATAGGCTCATCTAAGCATGACCTCAAACAATGAGGGCTTCAAGCTCCCTAGAGCTTCCTGAAACTTCAATGATTAAAAACATGCAAAAGAAGTCTTAAAATGGATTCGAAAATAGTGCTAATGGATTCAGAACGTCCAAAAACCCCTAGCTGGGATTTTAAGGCACCTCATTCGGCCAAAAAATGAAGAAGATAGGCCTCCTGCCATTCTCTTCCTTCAAGCTTGTTGTCTCTGGTTTGCCAAAACGCACCTCCTGTACGTTGAATCCAGAACACGCTCCAAAATGCGTGCTTAAACCCAGCACCGAGTGCAACCGCATATTGATGCAAACTGTAGGACGGTTATGGGCGTGCCAACCCCTAATCGTCAAACTCGTGGGCACATGGGTCTTCCATAAGACCGCGCGCATATACATATAAAGGGCTAGTGGTTAAACCCAAGTCACATGGGTATGCACCATGGGACCAGGCACATATAACAAGTCATATGGTAATGTTATATGACCGAGGGGTAACTGTTCAAAACAAATCGAAATTCCCGCCATAACTCTGCGCGCTCTTTATGTTAACCGGTGGTCACATATAAACCAATACACAAGACTGTGCGCTGGGGGGCTAAGCCCCAGCCCGACCCCCCGCCAACTTAACATTAACACACATTTAAATAAATTTAAAACCGTTCTATAGTAAGAACTACTATAGTGGCGCATTGGCAGCGCGAACTTTGCAAAGGCTTTACATTGTGGGAGGAGGTCCGAGGTTCGAATCCCACAGACTCCATAAAATTTTCAACAATCAACCAATTATAATGGTGCCACGTGGCAGCCCATGACTGGGCCACGTGGCACCACACCATCTACCAAAATGATGCCACATGTCACATCATGATTCGTCCAACTATCAGCCAATCCAAAACTGCCACATCACCTCTGCCATGTTAGCGTACGGTCATGCCATGTCAGCATCCGTACGGACTGTATGGACTGCAAGTCAGCGTCCCTTTTTTTTCCTGTTTGATGATTCGAACAGATCGTGATATCTCTCGCTCCTGACGTCCATTTGAACCCAAACGAGTTGTGTTGGGTTCGTGATAACAAGGGCTACGCTATCATTCGTTTTGAGGCAATTCCGAGAACTTTGATTTTTGAGCTAAAATTTGACCCCTGGTCCAGATTTTGATCAATATTCAACTGGATTATCTAACTTGAAATTGCAGTGAAACTGTCCCCTCGATGATTTTTCAGTTTCAATGAAAAGAAAGAAGGTATATTTAAGTGTAATTTAAATGAAAAGAGAGTACAATGAGTACCATAACAATTATGGATTGATGTTTCACCGAAAGGTAGGAGGGTATATTTAAGTGCAATTTAAATGAAAAGAGAGTACATTGAGTACCATAACAATGATGTAATGATAAAATGGATTGTTATATTTTACTTTTACAAAACTTGCAGAAGCTTAAGTCGACGTTGGTGAACAAGTTAAATTTGCTATCGCGTCAGTTCCAGAATCGGAAAGCTAGGCGAAAATTAAAATCTGGGACATTTTATTATTTGGTTTAGAGAATTACAGAGGCCATTATTATAGATATCTTGCTCTTCTCGGGGTAATTAATCTATTTACTATATGCAGAACAGAGTTGAAACAAAAGGAACTGGAGCATAAGAATCTAAAACGATGTTGCGAGAGTCCGAGGGAGGAGAACAAAAGATTGCAAGAGTCTGAGGGATGAGAATAGAAGAGATTGGAAATAGAAGTGTAAGTGCTGAGATCCATGAAAATCGTGTAGGAGGACTTACGCTCATAATCAATGTATACAGGACTGTCACAAATGTACAAATTAATTGTAGTTAATATTTCCTATTTATTTTTTTGCTGAGGTACGAAGTAACCTTATTTTATCTAATGACCATAATAAATGTGAAGCTTTGTGTAATTATAATCAATCTCTTGAACATAATTAAAATCTATCTTCTATTTTGGTTTAGTCTTTGGTATAGATTTTAACTAAAATAATTTTAGCAAGATAACATTTTATAAGATTTGTGTAAATAAGATTTATATATCAATTATTGGAGAAAATCCATGGAAATACATTCCATGAAAGTATTCACACAATAGAAAAATAACATATAATTAATTAAAATCACAACAAAATTCATCTAACTTAACCATAAATGATATTCCTCTTCAACTGGTTTTTAG
>ML846990.1:9498-20012 GCA_009831015.1 Picea engelmannii
ATTACATTATGACCAATCCACAAAAGGGGATTTGGTCCTTTTACAATAGCCGACATGATCAATCCACAATGGGGATTGATCCAATGAATAATATATCAAATAATAATAAGAATACACTTTGCAGTTACATTATTTTAACACTCTCCCTTAACAAGAAGGGTATTCTTCAACAACATCATGCGAGAGAGAGAGAGGACAACATCATCAACAACATCAAGTGGGTGAGAGGACAACATCATCAATATCATCTTGGAACACTAACCAACGCATATATAAATCATTGGAAGTTTTCTTCATCGGAAACATCGTCATTCTCAAAGGAATGCAATCATCATATGCATCAATATGTATTAGTATAAAACTAATACATCATCATCATCATCACAGCACAAGGCTGACTCATCATAATACAGGACTAGCTTTACGTCACAGCTGTAAGGCTGGAAGCTCAGTACTCATCTTGCTTTACGTCACAACAATCAAGCTGGAAGCAAGATACTAGATTGGCTTTATGTCACAACTTCTCAAGCTGGAAGCATAGTACTGGTCTCATCTCAATGTCTTTCTTTACGTCACAACACTTAAGCTGGAAGCAAGATACTAGACTAGCTTTACGTCACAACTTCTCAAGCTAGAAGCACAGTACTAGTCTCATCTCAATGTCTTGCTTTACATCACAACACTTAAGCTGGAAGCAAAATACTCGTCCTGCTTTACGTCACAACAATCAAGCTAGAAGCAGGATAGTAGACTGGCTTTACGTCACAGTAATCAAGCTGGAAGTAGGATACTAGACTGGATTTACGTCACAACTGTCAAGCCAGAAGCTCAATACTAGTCACATCACATCTTCTTGCTTTACATCACAACCATCAGGTTGGAAGCAAGATACTAGACTAGCTTTACATCATGACTGTCAAGCCGGAAGCACAGTACTAGTCTCATCACATCATATTGCTTTACGTCACAACCATCAGGTCAGAAGCAAGGCACTCATCCTGCTTTATGCCACAACTATCAGGTCGGAAGCAGGATACTAGACTGGCTTTACGTCACAGCTATCCGGCTGGAAGCTTAGTGTTAGTTTCATCACATCATCTTGCTTTACGTCACAACAATAAGGCTGGAAGCAAGAGATGTCTTATCACAACAACTACTCCCCCTTTCGAGGAAGGTCCTTTTGGATGATACCAAGGTTATCTCGAAAGTGCTCAAACTTTACACGAGATAGAGGCTTGGTCAACACATCAACAACTTGTTCATCCATGCTAACGTACTGGAGCTTTATGGCTCCTCTCTGCACCATGTCACGGATGTAATGATATCAGATCTCTATGTTCTTTGACCTGTCACGGAATACATGATTCTATGTCATCTTTATGCAGCTCAGGTTTTCACATAGGATCGTGGTTGCTTCTATCTCTAGGTCAAATAGACCGATCAACAACTTTCGAAGCCATATAGCTTCGCAGCTGGCAGAACATGCAACAATGTATTCTACTTCCGCTATGCTAAGAGAAATGCTGGATTGCTTCCTACTCTGCCACGAGATCATGGATGATCCCAAACTAAAACAACATCCTGAAGTGATTTTCCTGTCAGAAACACTTCCTGCCCAATCTGCATCAGTATATCCACTCAATGTGAAATCATGATCTCCATCATAGCTGAGACCACAATCTATTGTACCCTTAAGGTACCTCATCACATGTTTTGCAGCCACTAGGTGAACATGTCTGGGTTCTACCAGAAATTGACTCAAGGTGTTCAAGGCAAAACAAATGTTTGGTCTGGTGTTCGTCAGGTACATCAACGATCCAATAATCCGTGTGTACAGTGTGGCATCAATCAACTTTGATGAAGTGTCGACCAACAACTTCAACTTCGCTTCCATGGGTGTATTCATGGACTTGCACTCCAACATGTTGAATCTCTTTAGGATTTCGACTGTATACTTCCCTTGGTTAAGGAAGATCCTCTCAGGACTTTGCCATACCTCAAGACCTAAGAAATAATGCATTAGGCCAAGGTATTTCATTTCAAATTCCGAGGCACGTCTCTTCTTACATTCAGTGATGATATTTTCTTCTCTAGTTAAGAATAAGTCATCCACATATAGCAGTAATATCACTGGCTCATTGTTCATGATCTTGAAGTAGAGGTTAGAGTCCGCTTTATACTTGGTAAAGCCTAAGCTTTTCAAGAAACTATCTATATGGCCATACCAAGCTCTGGGAGTTTGCTTCAATCCATATAAGGCTTTCTTCAATCTACAGACATGAGACTTCCTATTTTCAACTTCAATTACTTGAGGTTTCTCTATATACACTTCCTCTTTGATGACACCATTTAGGAAAACTGTCTTTATGTCCATCTGGTGAAACTTCCACTTCATCTTAGTTGCAAGAGCTATGATGGTTCTGATTGAAGTGTATCTTTCTACAAGAGTGAATGTCTCTTCATAGTCAATGCCTTCCTTTTGAGAAAAACCACGATCAACAAATATTTCTTTATACTTATCAATACTTCCATCAACAACATGTTTTATTTTGAAGAGCCATTTGGAGGATACCACATCTTTACTCTTCGGTCTAGGAACTATTTCCCATACTTCATTCTTCATTATGGATTGGTATTCCTCTGTCATGGCATCTTCCCATTCTTTCCTCTAAATGGATTCTTCAAAGTAGGTAGGATCCTCCTCTAGAAGATCACACATCAAAGCCGTATAACTGGAGAATGGATTTGGTCTTTTTACTTGTCTCGTAGTTCCTTGGGGAACACCGTACTTCTGTCCATCTTGAATAATCTCTCTAGCCCAAGCTGGCTTCCTTTTATGGAGGATCGTCATCTGAGGAGGTTCTTGGAATTTTGATATATCATGGTCTTGTAGAATTTCCTCATCAAGGGAAGTTACGACTTCCCTCACCGATTCTGCGGCTCTAGGAACCTCCCTCACTGCAGTTCTGGGGATTACGAGATCCTATTCATATACTTCTTCAAGATGGCATCTTCTTGATTTCTTGAGCATTGCATCTTCATCAAAGGTCACATCCCTGCTGATCTCAATGTGATGGTGACCTGGTATATAGATTCTGAAGGCCTTGGAGACCTCACAGTATCCCACAAATATTCCCTTCTTTCTTGAAGGTTCCAACTTGTTTCTCTTCTCTTTCGGTATATGAATAAATACTGGGCAACCAAATATTTTGAGATGGCTTACCTCTGGCTTCTTTCTAGTGAACATATCTTCTGGGGTATTGAGCCCAAGTGCACTATGGGACAATCGGTTCTGCACATATACAACTGCCATTGCTGCTTCTGCCCATAAGCACATAGGAAGATCTTGATCATGGATCATAGTCTTCACAGCTTCCATTATCGTTCTGTGCTTTAATTCAACTACACCATTTTGTTGGGGATTATAGGGAGTAGTGAGTTCCCTCTCGATCCCAACATCTTTGCAGAAGTTCACAAACTCTTTTGAGGTATATTCTCCTCCATTATCTGACCTGAGTATCTTAATATTTCTTTCAGAAAGATTCTCTATCAAGGCTTTGAATTCCTTGAACTTGCTGAATACCACTAATGGAGGACGATGGCATTGGGCCACATATGTCTAAATGAATGAGGTCTAGGACTCCTTCTACTTTGCTGTCTCTCTTTGGAAAAGGGTTCTTGATGTTATTCCCTTGTACACATCCATTGCATATACCTTCATGGTCAACCTTGAGTTCTAGTAAACCTGTGACCGCTTTGCATATGTATGGTAGCGCCTTGTAGTTGATGTGAGCTAATCTTCTATGCCAAACTTCACATGAGTTTTCAATGGCATGGGTCATTGCAGCCTCTGAGTGACCCTTTAGTTTATACAAGCCATTTTCTTCACTTCCAATGATGATTGCTTCATTTAAGGTTTCTCCTTTAGCACGTTGCCTTCTACAACCTTCACTGTTGCTTCCTTGGGGTTATTACTTGTGACCTGGAACAAGGTCAACAAAACAACAAGAAAGAGTAATATCCTTTTGATAATATAAGATAATAGTACGAACAATCATCACAGTAGCTCCTTTAGAGCTATCACTTGTAACTTGTCTGAAGCAAAGATTAAAGGTAAGGAATACAATACGAAAATGAGGTCAACACTCTCATAGTGTTGTGATCAAACATTCCTCCATGGAAACCTAGAACTAACACACGAGATTCTTCTTAGAGGAGGTGTTAGTTGCATCAGACAAATGATTAAGTTAAGCATTTATCTCTATATGCTCACATTCTATCAAGTATGATACTTTACAAAGACTGTTATCTCAACTATAGTCATAAACTTGTCATGTGTACCTTTGAATCTTATTAACTTGATTAATCAAACCTAGAGCCTTGCCCTCAGGAATGAGGGCTTTCTTTTCTTCCGAGTCTCCTTCACTCAAGATGATGAGTGCTTTCTTCAGCCTGTCTTATGTACTGAGACAATACACTATCTTGACAGAAGGTTGGGTTAGAGGATAAGTTCTATGATCTCAACTTTTAATCCATCTAATACCTTGACTCAGATTTTGATCAAAGGTTAGAATGGTGGTCATAGCTACAACATGCAACACTGATCAAAATAATGTCATAACAAATAGATGCATATCAGAATAATCACACCTGGGTTGCATCATTCCTATGAATGTGTTGGATCTTGAGATCCTTTTGGATCTATGGAAAGAGATCCCTTCTCCTGCAAATACTCTTTAAAGTTTAACCATTTAAACATATGTGAGTACATACCTCTGATAGCATTTGCAGGTGGTGGCACCATCTGGTAGAAGTGATAATCATTACCAACTCTTTAAAAACTTCAAGGGTGACGACAACTGGTAGTACGACTGCAACTGCAACTGGTTCTGAGACTGCACCTGCAACTTAGGGTTTTATGAGGAAATGCTAATTTTTCAAACTTCAAATTTTGAAATTCTGATCCAGGGGATAGATGCGCTGAGCTAAGGCAAGTAAGCTGGTGCAGTCAGATTTCCGAAAATCCAACTTTTACCCCCTCAAACTTGATCTGTGGATTTCTAGACTGGTGCTTTTGGTTTTCTAGTACTTCTGGTACTCTGGTACTTCTGGTACTTCTGGTACTCTGGTTTTCTGGTACTTTCTGAAACTAGGGTTTCACTTTTCGGGATATCTAACCACTGAAAAGGTGTGCTGAAGGTGCCAAAATGATCCTTGGGGGAGGGCACACTTTTCTAGATGGTTTTAGGGCTGAAATACCTCACCAACAAAAAACCCTAATTTTCATGTACTACAACAGTGACGTTTTTCACTTTTCTCTTGTGAAAGATGCTCTCATCAGCTTGGCTCTGATACCATGTTAATGTTTAAGCCATTATTATAGCTCTTTGCATTTCAATAGATAAGACAGGATCACTGAGAAATACACAATTACAAGAGACACAACATTTATCCTGGGAAACCCTCTACGGGAAGAAAACCCAACAAAACTTCCTTATTATAGATAGCCAATACAATGCCAAGAGATAACTTAAACTAATGCAGAAGATCCTCTCCTAAAAGATGCCCCACTCTCTCTCCTTCTTCTCCAACTGCAGTTCCAAAACTTGTCTCTCAAATGAGCAAGTGAGGTGTGTGTTTAAGTGAGGTGCTAGCCTCCTTATTTATACAAGACTGGCATGTGTGAAGTGTCTCTTCACTGGCAGGGCCAACTTCTTCAACTGGGTGGTTATAACCACCTTTATTATATTTCAGGGCCTCTTGATATATTCTGGGGCCGAATTCTTCTTTTGCCTTTTACAATTACATTATGACCAATCCACAAAAGGGGATTTGGTCCTTTTACAATAGCCGACATGATCAATCCACAATGGGGATTGATCCAATGAATAATATATCAAATAATAATAAGAATACACTTTGCAGTTACATTATTTTAACAGAAGGTCCCAAACTGCCCCCATTGAACAAATTATAGTTAGCGTTAGTCCTGATTGGCTGTTGAAACATGCCACTGAGCAAAGGGGATGGAGGAGGTATATGACCCCTGCCGTAAGGAATAGCATTAAACGGGGCAGTGGTGCCCACAACAGATCCTTGCAAGGGAGCGTTAGAGCTCCCTGCCCCCAGACCCATGGTCTATAAAGTAGAGTAAGTAAGAACTGAGTTCGAATCAAAACTAGGCATCCCATATGAGAAGGGAGCATATGTCATGTTCTGGATGAAAGGAACAATGGTTGAAGTTGTCAAAGGACTTGAACCACTGCCCAAATTCATGGGTGTTGGGATAGTTGTGGTCCTGATAGGCAGAGGTGGGGAAGGAGGTACAATTCCCCCTCCAGCAATAACTGTAATGAGAGTATGATGACTCCCTAATGAAGTAGAAGCGTTTGCTTCCATCACTGCTCACCAAATGAAGTAATGTTCATGAGAAGTCACCTCAGGGGGGACTATCTGAATTAAAAGTGATGTCGATAAGTCGATAATAAGAGGATTTTCTAGCCTGAAACCTTCAGTATCGAGGTTAGAAATGATGGATTCCTCAGGGGCTGGAAAGTATTCTCTCAGAGCTGGATTGGGTACAGTTTCTTGTGGCCTGATCGCTTCAAATGAACCTTCTTGATCTAGTTTGCACCTCAACATTGGCGAAGGTGGCTCCAAAGTAATCGACGATAGGCCCTGAAGCCTACGTGATCAACATAACTGTTGATCTTCCACCTTGTGAAATGATCAACTGACACAGTAAGGTTTGACTAGAGTGAATCACATAGCACACAGTAAAAGTTCCTAAAGATAAATCAAGCAGAAAACTAGCTAGTGGGAAGAACAGTTACGCCAATCGACACTAGAGAAACTTACCAGTGCAAGTGAAACTTGAACACAGAAGCACTCTCCAGGTATACTTTGTGAAGCGTGATCCGACGTCTACCCTAGGTACCATGGTATACCCTCATAATCACCTGTGTAAGTCCGTAAAAATAGGCAACTAAGTTTCCAGCTCGTAGTCAGTCACTAGGCGGGTATAGTCGACGACCGAGCTGATCGTAATGAGCAGGATAACAAGTCTGAAGCCCTTCAAGGGTGCCAAAATTAATTGGTCTAGAAGACAACTAAGGATCTCGAATGGATTCGAGGTAAATGAGGCTCTGTAGGCAAATGCGATCAATATTGTTCCCAATAAATACCCTCAATATAGAATCCCCACTACGCTTGGTCCGACTTTGGAGGGGTTATCTCCTCTACCTTTCCTTACACGACCTCGTGTTTAGCCACTATGTTAGAGGGGGGTCCTGAATAACTCTTATGACGCTGGAATTTAGACACTCACTATCTCAGACTCCAATGTTTATTTTAAATGGCCTTGAATAGTTTTCTCTTCATACCTATTTCAAGGCCCTAAAATCCTAAACTAGTTGGTGAACCCTACAAACAAAAAGTCTAATAGATTTTAAGCTAATGTTAATTTTATGGGCTTGATTTACGCAAAGGATGTGGTCATGCAACTAGTGGTGTTTGGAAGAGTTGAATACGAAGAAAAATTTAGAGCATTTATATGAAAAAACAATTTAGACACTTCGAATTCAAAGGAAAAGCTTGTAAAACCTTTGTAGGTATCAACTTTTCAAATTAAAGTTTCAAGATCTTATAACTGAAATTTTCCTAAAAAAGTGATTTTCATTTCATGATGTAAACCTATTTATACTTTTCAAGAAAGCAAGGAAGAACTTTGAAACTTAAACTCTTTTCTTTTACAAACAAACAACCTAGGCTACACTGCCAAACTAAATGCAAAAATGTTTTTTTATTTTTTTGAAATGCTTTAAACAAAAAAAACCAAAGTTAAAATTCTTTTTTCATTTTTCTAAGCATAAACAGGACAAAGAGAACATAACCCAAGATTGACAGAGTGTAATGTACCTCAAATTTACCATAAAAAGAAATTTCTATGACATAATTCAACTTCGTTTAAGCTTAGAGTTTAAGAGAAGGTAGGATTCAATTCGATCCATAAAGACATCATTACACCAGTCTAGTTTCCTTCGAACAAAAAGTTGTCAAAGAAATTCAGTTCTGCACATTTCATTATGCTTGTGATTGCAAGTCTGGATCTTCATGACTGCTAGAACAATAGGTAACTTGACTGTCTGCTATGTGCACGTGTAAAGGCGATATTATCATTTTTACTGTAGGAAATTCGCTTTAACTCTCTATTAACATTTGTACTTATTTCCACCTACAAGTAAGTATATACCCATATTTTTCTCCGTATAATAATTTAGGTGCTTGTCATGCCTCGTACATGGTGACCTGTAATATGAATGGTTATTATTATACTTCTATCCCGGATGAAGATCCTCCAACGTTTTCTACCAGTCCATACATTACAATATTTGAGCTGTCCCTATAACAATAATTCCACTATGTTCCTACAACTTTGTGAAGAAACAGAGGTCAATCGGGTTTCGGTGATCACAAATGCCGAACAAAATGAAGGACCCCTCTCTTTGCCGAAATTTGAAATATGGAAAGATTGTGGGCCAGCACTTCGGGATTTCGGGGTTTGGGGTTTCGCGAGTATAAAAGCCAAACATCAACACACACAACAACTCCCGAAATTGCGAAAGGTGACCAATACTTCAGGATTTCGCGAGTACAAGTGCCCAACAACACACAACAACTTCCGAAAATGCGAAAAGGGAAAGGTAGGACTCGCATTTCGGGGTTTCGAGGTTCGGAACTTCGCGAGTTCCGGTGTAGAACATCATCATGAACAAACTTTCGAAATGCGAAAGAAAAGAAAGGTGAGACTTGTATCTCGGGATTTCGAGGTTCGAAACTTCGCGAGTTCCAGTGTCTAAATACCAACATAAACAAACTTTCGAAAATGCGAAAAGGGAAACGTGGGTCCCGCATTTCGGGATTTCGGGGTTCGGAACTTCACGAGTTCCAGTGTCCAAAAATCAACATGAACAAACTTCCGAAATGCGAAAGAAAAGAAAGGTGAGACCCGTGTTTCGAGATTTTAGGATTCAGGGTTTCAAATGCCAAATAACAACACACAACAACTCTCGAATTCCGAAAGGTGAAGGGTGTGGGACCAACACTTCGGGATTTCGGGTTTCGGGGTTTGGAAAAGCAAGGGAACTTCGTATAAATGTAACCAACAAGTCCCGAATGCCGAAAATCACATTATTTTCATAATTCTAATATTTTTGCCTTGTACTAGTATTCTTACTTTCGTTCTGTGAAACAATAGGTGTAGAAGGATTCAATATCCATTTACTTATCAGGATTCCAAAAAATCTAACTTCTGAGTTTTATACGCATATAATCTATAAAAGGGGTACAATAGGGTAACCGGTTATGTAAAAGGTAACTCCTATTATGTTCACTTAGAACCTCTTTAAACAAGGCATTAAACGTCAACAGTACTAGATCTGTGCATCTATGTAAATACATGAATAAGAATATCATTCCATTAGAGTTTGGAAATTATAATTGATGATTCGAGGGATCTGAGTTTGGTTTCCGGGGGTTCCCAGAATTCTTTAACTTTCCAAATTTTTGTACATCTAGTATTTTGACTTTAGATTAAACCTAACCCGCAGATGGACTGACTTTCTTAAACTCAACTTCTATAAAAATAAGTTTACCTAGCACTTCCAGATTTCGGGAGGGACCACTCTAGAATTTAGACTGTGATTGTACATTTAATACCACGATAAATGTCATTCATTGAAAGAATTATTTCAAATTTAGAAACAATTAGATGCATAATATCAGTTACACATAAAACATCCAAGAACAGAGAGGGAAAGGTTTACATTAACGCAATTAGATATAATCACACAACATATACCTTCCATCAATTGAAACATAGAGAAAAATAGAGAGGGGTAGATCAACATATCCGAATCCAATCCGTGGGAAGACAAAGGGAACAACCACATTCCTCCCAACCGTAGAACAGGGCAGCCAAAGTCACTTGCCCGATTCACCCCCTAGCCTGACCATGAATCCATGAGGGCAAACTTGGAAACTCCTCCTCAGTAATGTCCTTCAATTCCAACAGTTATCCTCTTGCCTCACACTTACTCAACAGTGCTCATAACAGCAAGGCAAATCTATTTCAGTAGGTTCCTCTTGCCTCACACTCAATCCGTAGTGTTCATAACAACAAGAGAGCTCAAAAATCTTTTCCCTAGCATACTTGGCAGCGTCCTGCCTCCTCGCATATGCTATTTATCAATTTTTGCCCGGGTCTTTTTCCCTCCTTTGGGGATTTTCGCATCTCTCTTAATCCCTGATTTTCAGGGGCTTCCAGTGGCCAAATATTTGATTTGCCACTTCTCATAATTAGCCTAGAGGCAGTTCCAACATGTTCCCCACTCATGGAGTCATGGTCAGCTGATTTTAACATGGCTGTTCCATTTGTCCTCCTGCAATTAATATAAATATTCTGTTGTGATACAAGTGTCATAGTCAAATAGTTAGTTGAGTCCAAACAGATCTCT
>ML846990.1:20062-35109 GCA_009831015.1 Picea engelmannii
TGTTCCCCACTCATGGAGTCATGGTCAGCTGATTTTAACATGGCTGTTCCATTTGTCCTCCTGCAATTAATATAAATATTCTGTTGTGATACAAGTGTCATAGTCAAATAGTTAGTTGAGTCCAAACAGATCTCTTCCCAACAATCACAATAATTAAATACAATTATTAAATTCGAAATTCGGAATTGCCATAAATGGAAATTTTTTTCCAGATTCGAACTTTCCAGAAACGGAAATAAATTTCCAGCACATAATTTTATTTTTTATTTTTGGGGGATGTCACATCCTTTCCCCCTTCAGTAAAACACTGTCCCCAGTGTTCATTCCTTTCCTGGAACAAGATTGGATGATATTTCCACAAATCTCATTCCAATTCCCAAGTGGCCTCCTCAGGACTAAAGTGCTTCCATTGCACCTTTACCTGAGCGACGACTCTGTTCCGAAGTGTTATTTCTCTCCGGTCCAGAATGCGTAGGGGTTCCACCTAGAACTCACCTTCGGGTTCCACCTGCACCAAATTCCAATCAATCATATGAGTAGGGTCATGAATATACTTTTTCAACAAAGAAACATGAAATACATTATGAATTCTTAGATTAGTTGGAAGTGCAAGTTGATATGCCACGGGTCCAATTCGAGCTAGTATCTCGAAGAGCCCACAAAACCTAGGTGCCATCTTGGCACAGTTCCCTAACTTCAACGAGCTTTTTCAGGCTTTGACCTTCAGGTAAACATGGTCTCCCACTTGAAATTCCATGTGTCTTCTTTTCTGATCCACATAGCTAGTCTGTCTGTCCTGTGCTTCTTTCAAGTTCTGTTGTACCTTCCTTACCATGTTCTCCATTTCTTGGAGCATCTCTGGTCCAACCATGAGTCTGTCAGCCGGGTTATCCCAACTAATTGGAGTTGTACACTTTTTGCCGTACATTATTTCGAAAGGGCTCAACTTAGCCGAAGTTTGGTACCCATTGTTATATGCAAATTCTACCAAGTGTAGGTAGTCTTCCCACTTGTTCGGCTTTGTTCTTACATACACGCGGAGCATATCCTCTATGATTTGATTTGTCCTTTCGGTCTGTCCATCCGTTTGTGGATGATAACTTGTACTGAAATTCAAATTAGTATTTAGTCCTGCAAACAATTCCTTCCAAAAAGCGGATGTGAATTTTACGTCTCTATCTGAAATCACCATTTTAGGAATACCATGTAGTCTAAAAATTTCTTTCATGAATATTTCAGCAATATTAATAGCTTTAAAAGTAGACTTTACAGGAATAAAGTGTGCATACTTACTGAGTTTATCGATTACAACCATGATTGAATCATTATGTTTCTGAGTTTTTGGCAAACCTGTTATAAAGTCCAGTGATATGGTCTCCCATTTCCATTCTGGTACTAGTAGTGGCTGTAATAGGCCGGCTGGATGCTGATGTTCAACCTTAACCTGCTGACAATCTTGGCACCTAGCCAAGTATTCTGTTGTTTCACCCTTCATGTTAGTCCAGTAAAATAGTTTTCTGAGTGCTGTTATTGTCTTCTGGTAACCTGGATGGCCAGAATACGGTTTCTTATGCACTTCGTCTAAAACAATTAATTTTAACTCTGCTGAATCCGGTATGTACAGTGTGTTTTTAAATCTTAAAAGTCCTTTCTTGTCGATACTTATATCTGGTTTATCTAGGTTTCCGATACTATTTTGAAATTCTACCATCATCTTAGTGTAATTTCCATCGTTAACACCTGCCATTCTTATTCTTTGTTCCAGATCACTTTCTGCCTTGCTGATATTTATCTCAAATAACCCATGGACTCTGTGGCTTAAAGCATCAGCTACTTTATTTTCCTTACCCTTGATATGTCTGATCTCGAAGTTGAATTTGCTCAGGAAGGCTAGCCACCTTGCTTGTCTTGCATTAAGGTATGGTTGGTTAAACTGATATTCCACCCCGCTATTATCCGTCAATAGTAAGAATTTTTTGCCCATTATATAGTGTCGCCACATTTTTAAGGCATGCATTACTGCTGCCAATTCTAAGTCATGAGTGACATAATTTCACTCGTGTTCCTTTAATTTTCGAGACTCATAACAAATCACACGCCCTTCCTGAGTTAGAACACCACCTAGTCCCTCTTTACTTGCATCAATGCATACTGTGAAGTCTTTATCTGGGTCTGCTACCTTCAAGATGGGCGTCGATGTCAATAATTCTTTTAGCTTGTTAAAACTGTCTTGACACTTTTGCGACCAGTTAAACTTAGTCCCTTTCTTTTGTAATGACATGATAGGGTAGGATATCTTGGAGAACCCTTCTATAAATCTGCGATAATATCCGGTGATTCCCATGAATGAACGGATATCTGCCACATCCTTAGGCACTGGCCATTCCATAATGGCTTTAATCTTTTCCGAGTCTACGACAATACCTTCCGAGGAAATGACATGTCCTAAATATTGTATTTATTTTTGATAAAAATCACATTTGTCGAATTTTGTGTATAGTTTGTGTTTCCTTAGTGTTTGCAGAACTATTCGTAAGTGTTCATCATGTTCCTCCTCCATTTTAGAATAGACCAAAATATCGTCGATAAATACTACTACGAACTTGTCTAAGTACTGGCTGAAAATGATGTTCATCAAGCACATAAATGTGGCTGGTGCATTAGTGAGTTCGAAAGGTATGACTACAAACTCGTAGTGTCCGTATCTTGTACGAAAAGTTGTTTTGTTTATGTCCTGGTCCTTTATCCTAACTTGATGATAGCCAGATCATAAATCCAATTTTGAGAAGATCTTGGCCCCACCAACTTGATCGAACAGATCATTTATCCATGGTAAGGGGTATTTGTTCTTAATGGTCACTTTGTTCAGTTGTCTATAATCGATACATAGTCTTAGAGTACCGTCTTTCTTTTTCACAAAGAGGACTGGTGCACCCCATGGCGAGACACTTGGTCTGATATATTCCTTGTCCAACAATTCCTGTAATTGTATTTTTAATTTTGTCAGTTCTGGTAGACTCATTCGGTAGGGTGCTTTTGAGATAGGGGCTGATCCGGGTAGCAAGTCTATAGAGAAATCTATTTCTCTCCTAGGAGGTAATTCTGGTATCTCATCAACAAACATGTCTTTGAATTCCTGTAGGACAACACAGTCTTCTAACATGGGCTTATCTTCTGTTTCTAATAGATTCGTCACTTGGATGGTGTAAACTTGACATCCCTTTCTAATACATTTCTTGAATTGCATCGCTGAAACTTGTCTGAATGACACAGGTTTTGGTATACCTTGGGCTGTTCTAACAGTGCCAAAATTATCTTTATAGCTAAGTATCTTTGTATAACAGTCTAGTACTACTTTGTGTTGTTCCAACTAATCCATCCCAATAATCATATCATAAGATCCTAGTGGTAGGATGTTCAGATTGGTCCTTATCTTTTGACCATCTAAGCTGAACTCAAGATCATAAATAAAGTTAACTACTCTTCTTTTAGTACTTGTTGCTAGTTGTACAAGCCAAGATTTTGCATGCTTTTGTTTCTTAAGTTTATTCGACTCTACTACATCAGGAGTAATATAACTTAACGTAGCTCTAGGGTTAATTAAAACAGAAATTCGAGTGTCATGGATTTTACCTTCAATCTCTACCACCGAGGACTGGTGGTCAACTTATCGACCATCTATGGCTGCATTTATTCGATGCAGACTTCTGCCCATGTCTCCCACTGTCGAGGCTTCCTGCAGATTATGGACAACAATGTTGTTTGCTGTAATTAAACGTGGACAGTTCCTCCTTAGATGAGGCTCTCCACACTCCCAACACTTTAATGGCTCGCGGGAGTTGTCCCCAAACTTCTTCGTTCCCAGGTTTACCGGTTTACCGCTACCCTGCGTATTCAGATGATTGGAGTGGGAATCCTTCCTTGGGAAACTTTTTGTTGCATTCCGATAAGGAGCTGGTTGGTATCCCTTCTTCCGCTAGTGCATTCCATCTTGTTTCTTATCCTTCCAGGTCTTGGGAAACTATTCCCGCTATTTATACTGGTCATAGCACATTCGTTCCTTCCTGAATGCCTCACTCAAGGATTTGGGGTTGTCAAACTCAATTTTGTCCCTGTAGGACTGTGGTAAATAGCTTAAGAATCGCTGGATTTTTACCTTATCCTCTAGGATGTATGGTATGAACCTTAGTGGTTCCAGAAATTTATTTATACGGTCCTCCATCGTCATTTGTCCGAGTTGTAATTCATAAAATTCTTTTGTCTTCCTTTCATAATAGCTTTCAGAAAGGTATTGTTTCTTAAAATACTTCTTAAAGTCGGACCATTCCAACTGTTTCTCTTTTAGGCCCTTGGCCAATTTCAGGTCCTGCCACCAAATGCTGACCTTCCCCTTCAGATTGTAGATGGCCATTCTGACATTCATGTTACTGGAATAGTTGTAGATTTGGAAGTATTTTTTGATGTCCAACAACCATGCCTCGACTTCTTCTCCTGTCTTGGATTCTCCATCAAAAGTAGCTGGTTTAATCTTTTTAAATTCTCCTTCAAGGTGGTCAGTTTGTTTTCCTTTTTTGTCTGGTATGGTTTTGTCTTCAGCTGAATGTGTCCTTTTAGATGAACTGTCTCCTTTTTCTGTTTTCGCACCAGAATTCTTGGAGGCCCTTTTGCTGACCTCCTCCTCATGGTTATCATCTTTTGGGATTTTCTTGGTTACTATACTACGCAGCAGGACTTCATTTATCTCTTGTTGTTCTTGCTGTGCCTTCTTCAATTTTTCATAGTCGGACTTGAAGACCTGTAGTTCAACAATAAGGTTCCTCATTGTTTCCAACACCTCCGTGGGTGAGCTTCCATCACTATTCTGTCTTGGATCTCTAGGAGGTCCTTGTTGTGGATTCTCTTCCACCCCGATTTCTGCACCTTCTTGAGCTACCGTTATTCAACACAAAACAAAAAAGCTTTTTGTTTGTAATCCACAGGATTTATTAGTTTTTTCATAAATCAGAATATATACTAAGCAATTAATGTGGCCTTGTTCAGGCCTAGTGTTGTAACTTTTGCTCTGATACCATATGCAATGTACCTCAAATTTACCATAAAATAAAATTTTCTATGACATAATTCAATTTTGTTTAAGCTTAGAGTTTAAGAGAAGGTAAGATTCAATTCGATCCATAAAGACATCATTACACCAGTCTAGTTTACTTCGAACAGAAAGTTGTCAAAGAAATTCAGTTTTGCACATTTCATTATGCTTGTGATTGCAAGTCTGGATCTTCATGACTGCTAGAACAATAGGTAACTTGACTATCTGCTATGTGCGCGTGTAAAGGCGATATTATCATTTTTACTGTAGGAAATTCGCTTTAACTCTCTATTAACATTTGTACTTATTTCCACCTACAAGTAAGTATATACCCATATCTTTCTCCGTATAATAATTTAGGTGCTTGTCATGCCCCGTACATGGTGACTTGTAATATGAACAGTTATTATTATACTTCTATCCCAGATAAAGATCCTCCAACGTTTTCTACCAGTCCATACATTACAGTATTTGAGTTGTCCCTATAAAAATAATTCCACTATGTTCCTACAACTTTGTGAAGAAATAGAGGTCAATCAGGTTTCGGTGATCACAAATGCTGAACAAAATGAAGGACCCCGTTGTTTTATGAAATCCAAAATACGGAAAGACTGTGGGCCAACACTTCGGGATTTCAGGGTTCGGGGTTTCGCGAGTATAAAAGCCAAACATCAACACACACAACAACTCCCGAAATTGCGAAAGGTGACCAGTACTTCAGGATTTCGCGAGTACAAGTGCCCAACAACACAAAACAACTTCCGAAAATGCGAACAGGGAAAGGTAGGACTCGCATTTCGGGGTTTTAGGGTTCGGAACTTCACGAGTTTCGGTGTCCAACATCAACATGAACAAACTTTTGAAATGTGAAAGAAAAGAAAGGTGAGACCCGTATCTTGGGATTTTGGGGTTTGAAACTTCGCGAGTTCTAGTGTCCAAATATCAACATAAACAAACTTTCGAAAATGTGAAAAAGGAAAAGTGGGTCTTGCATTTCGGGATTTCGGGGTTCGGAACTTCACGGGTTCCGGTGTCCAAACATCAACATGAAAAAACTTCTGAAATGCGAAAGAAAAGAAAGGTAAGACCCATATTTCGAGATTTCAGGATTCAGGGTTTCAAATGCCAAACAAGAACACACAACAACTCCCGAATTTCGAAAGGTGAAGGGCGTGGGACTAACACTTCAGTATTTTGGGATTCAGGGTTTCGAGGTTTGGAAAAGCAAGGAAACTTCGTATAAATGTAACTAGCAAGTCCCGAATGCTGAAAATCACATTATTTTCATAATTCTAAGATTTTTCCTTGTACTGGTATTCTTACTTTCGTTCTCTGAAACAATAGGTGTAGAAGGATTCAATATCCGTTTACTTATCAGGATTCCAAAAAATCTAACTTCTGAGTTTTATACACATATAATCTATAAAAGGGGTACAATAGGGTAACAAGTTCTGTAAAAGGTAACTCCTATTATGTTCACTTAGAGCCTCTTTAAACAAGGCATTAAACGTGAACAATACTAGATCTGTGCATCTATGTAAATACATGAATAAGAATATCATTCCATCAGAGTTTGGAAATTATAATTGATGATCCGAGGGATCTGAGTTTGGTTCCCGGGGGTTCCCATAATTCTTTAACTTTCCAAATTTTTGTACATCTAGTATTTTGACTTCAGATTAAACCTAACCCATAGATGGACCGACTTTCTTAAACTCAACTTCTATAAAAATAAACTTACCTAGCACTTCCAGATTTCGGGAGGGACCACTCCAAAATTTAGACTGTGGTTGTACATTTAATACCACGATAAATGTCGTCCATTGAAAGAATTATTTCAAATTTAGAAACAATTAGATGCATAATATCAGTTACACACAAAACATCCAAGAACAGAGAGGGAAAGGTTTACATTAACACAATTAGATATAATCACACAACAGATACCTGCCATCAATCAAAACATAGCCAAAAATAGAGAGGGGTAGATCAACATATCTGAATCCAATCCGCGGGAAGACAAAGGGAATAGCGACGTTCCTCCCAACCATAGAACAGGGCAGCCAAAGTCACTTGCCCGATTCACCCCCTAGCCTGACCATGAATCCATGAGGGCGAACTTGGAAACTTCTCCTCAGCAATGTCCTTCAATTCCAACAGTTATCCTCTTGCCTCACACTTACTCAACAGTTCTCATAACATCAAGGAAAATCTATTTCAACAGGCTCCTCTTTCCTCACACTCAATCCGTAGTGTTCATAACAGCAAGAGAGCTCAAAAATCTTTTTCCCAGCATACTTGGCAGCGTCCCACCTCCTCGCATATGCTATTTATCAATTTTTGCCCGGGTCTTTTTCCCTCCTTTGGGGATTTTCGCAGCACTCTTAATCCCTGATTTTTAGGGGCTTCCAATGGCCAAATCTCTGATTTTCCACTTCTCATAATCATCCTAGAGGCAGTTCCAACATGTTCCCCACTCATGGAGTCATGGTCAGCTGATTTTAACATGGCTGTTCCATTTGTCCTCCTGCAATTAATATAAATATTCTATTGTGATACAAGTGTCATAGTCAAATAGTTAGTTGATTCCAAACAGATCTCTGCCCAACAGTCACAATAATTAAATACAATTATTAAATTCAAAATTCGGAATTGCCATAAATGACAAAAATTTTCCAGATTCGAACTTGTCAAAAATGGAAATAAATTTCTAGCACATAAAAAATATTTTATTTTTGGGGGATGTCACACAGAGATCCAAAGTCAATTGTGTAAAACAAAAGAAAATCATGAAACAAGTTGAAACATAATTTTTAACCCAAGCTAAGGCCGCTAACAGAGACTTTGTAAAGTGCAAGAAATCCCTAAGAAGCCTAAAGCTTCTGTCAGGAAAGAGAAAAACTCCTCTTTTTAAAAAACACCTTCAACACACAGAGACGCGGGCTGTTGCACTAGTAGCTTGTGTATGTACCCGGGATGAGCCA
The DNA here is from genome assembly GCA_009831015.1 of Picea engelmannii. NCBI lineage: Eukaryota > Viridiplantae > Streptophyta > Pinopsida > Pinales > Pinaceae > Picea > Picea engelmannii. The sequence goes on from ML846990.1 coordinate 28,133, forward strand.
AAGCAAATCATGTACACCTATGAAATTTTCAAAAAAGAAAAAGACTAGACATATTGACTGGGTAGGGAAAGTTAGTAGGCACCTTGCAGGTGACCAGAGACCCTTAAAAGACTCAGTAAACTTGAAAAAAACTCAAAAAGAAATAAAAAATCCAATTAAAACAAAAAAACCTCCCTCTAAGACTGTAGAGAGACTCCCCAGTGGAGTCGCCAATTCTTCTAGTGGGGAAAACCCCCCTATTACTATATTGGGTCAGATTATAGGCAGAACATTGATCTCCCTTAAAAGACAATCCTATTTCTAAACTATGCCAAACAATCCGACCTTAAAATATAAGAGAGGGAAAAGAGGGTGTACCTTAGGTCCTTTCGGTTGGTGTAGACCTCCTTCTTCTTTGTAGTTTCTTGGATTGCTGGTCTCCTCCCAAAGATGACCTACAAACAATTTAAACAACAAAGCTACAATATATTCTATCTCCACTTATCAATGTTAGGGTTCATATACAAATATGAACACATTAATCAAATAAGCACAAAAAACACATATTTGGGACAAAAACATAATTCTTTTATTCATTTGTGAAGATTACTAGAGTTACAACCTTCTCATTGGAAGACGCTCTGCGAACTTGGTCCAGGCTCCTCTTACTCTTGCTCCAAGTGCATCATTCTTGTAATACCTCTCACAATCACTTGATCTTCTTGGGAAGTAAGGAAGGGATTGTATAAGGAGAGGGATGGAGGGGGAATGCTGAGGCCAAAACTAAAAAAGGGCTACAAAGCTTGGGAAAGAAGGGGAAGGGGTTTTGGCAGAGTTTCTTTGTTCTAATGCTTGATGTTGGAATGAGACCCCAAGACCTCCTTTTATATGACAAAAGGATAGTTATTCGGTTTGGGATGGGCTACAATGGGTGAATTGGTTGGGAAACCCTTGGTAGCCTGTAAACTTCGCCGAATTCCTTGCAACTTTTTATTTTTTGTAACTTTTGGAGGTAAATGCAGGTTGTTTACTATGTAACTAGTGTATGTACGTGGGCTGTGTAGTATGAAGCGAACACATGTACGTGGACAATAGTGCAACAGGGTGCACACATGCTCCAAAAAAATGGTTGTTTAAAGAGAGATCCTCAATATTGATTTGGAAAATTGTGCAAGTAGGAAGACTAATGCCATATATGCATAGGTATGGTATTTTAGGGCTACAACATATTCAGAAGGACTACACCAAAAAGAAGATCATTCACTTCCAGGTATGTAAATTTATTTTATAGTCATTGTTTTTATTGTACTAACTTTGGAGATAAGGTTGCAGATTGCAGGGATTATAAAAGAAATGTTCAAGCAATAAATGATTATGTGGCCCCATGTAGCATTGAATGTTACAAATGTCATAACTATGGACACATAGCTCATGATTGTAGAAACGTGATCGATACTTCCATGAATAGAACACCGATATCAAATATAAGAAAGTATAGATAAGAAAACATGAAGAACAAGTGAACAAAGACCAGGTCCTAGAGATCGCAAGATTGGTAATAAAAAGAGACGAAAAAAAATATACAAAGAAAAAGGAAGATGTTGGATAAATAAAGGTTTAAAAGAAATGAAAGAAAATAAGAATAGATAAATAAGGAACAGGTTCAAGAGATTGTACTTTCAGGTATTGTAGTGAAAGATGAATCCACAGAAAGAAAGAAAGAAGTCAGAGTTCAAAGAGATGATGAATCTATCGATAAAGATGACGATGACTCTGCATTAGAGCATGAATTTGTTTGAGCCATCCATCTTAGATACTCATAGGTAATATGAATATTAGACAGAGGGATTCTATGTGGTAGCTGAGACATACCAGAGAACCATCATTCGAGCAGCTTGCAAAGTTTGAGTAGACAAATTCAGAGCAATCAGTTAACATAAGTACAATATGATAGATTGATCAGTTGCAATAGTGAAGACTTCATGATAGTACAATGACAGATGGGTCAACATTATGGACAGTTGTGTAGCAGAGTTTTGGACAATATGGACAAAGATGGATTCGTAAGAAGACTTAGTAGGTTTGGATAGATATATGATAGTGGACGAGAGAATGGATTCATAAATTGGTTTAGAGAGTGGTTTAGAGACAAAGGAACATTATCCTAATGGATGATAATTACACATGGATATTTGAATTCTTATTCTTGAATTCTTTTCATATATGTCAGTTGATTACACAAGTAAGCACCAATGGACAATAACTCTAGAAGGAAATAGGTACAAGAATACTTTTATTTTTCTACACATCATCTTGCAGATAAGTCAAGATAGATAAACAAAATCTAAAAGATAGGTAGAAATATCATTCAGAGAGGTTGTCAGATAGAGAGGTAAGAATAGAGGTATGATTCTAGGGGAAGAGATTCATCAGAGGCAGGATAGAGAGTTAGATGGTTGGAGGGAGAGCACAAAGGCATATTTCTAGGGGGTGAGATTGTCACAAGGGAAGCATGACCGATATGACTTCAGTGTTGCATCAGAGTGATACCCTTTTTCAAAGGGGAAGATATTATTCATATGAAGGGAGAGAGAGTAATCAGAGGCTTATAAACACATATAAAGATCAAAGGAATTTAGACAGGGAGAGCATCCCAAAGGAAACATCACTCAAGGGGGAGTAGCCCCAAAAGGAGATACCGTTTTCCATTGATGTCAAAGGGGGAGAGATAGAAAAATTTATGAGGAGTACAAGCATGAATGCTATCATGACTAAGTGTTTCCGTCAATTCCAAAGGGGGATATTGTCAGACAATTGGCTTAGGTTGATGAACAATTGGTCTGGATTATTGGTTGTCATTGATTTCAACCCTTGGAGAGTGATATTGTAGATTGATGTCAACCCTTGGAGAATTCCGATATCGAATTTCGGTAGCATAAAGGCATGGGTAAGGGGCCTGAGTTTGTTTGAGGTGTAAAGACATGAACAATGAATTTCCAGTTAAGACTATTCTAGATGGATATTATATGTCATGCCATTTCCGGTGATATGTGGAATGCCACATAACTTCTCACGGTTAGAGAGTTATGGCCATATGAAGTTGGAGAACCCTCATGAGTTATCTAGAAGCCCCTAGAAGGTCAAAGAAGTCAATTATTATAGAAGCTCTTAGAAAAGTGTACTAGTCAAATTGATGGTAACTAGGAGTTAATCACGGGTATAGTTGTTTCATTAATAAAATAATTAAAAATAAATTAGTTGTAACAAGAAGTTGTGAGTTTGGTAATTATCGTAAAGTAGTTGTGATGAGAAGATTGAATAGTCAAAGTGGTTGACCAAGAAATAAATTAAATAATAAAGTGCTTGCAACAACAAGAAGTTAGTTAAGGGCAAAGAAGTTATGAATTTACTAATTATAGAAAAGTTAGTTGCAACAAGAAGTTGTGAGTAAAGATAAATTATTTAAATAATAAAGTAGTCAAAGTGGTTGCAAAGAGAAATTTTTTAAATAACAAAGTAGTTGCAACAAGAAGTGGTGAATTTACTATTTATGGATAAGTCAAAGTGGTTGCAAAATAAATTAATTAAATAATAAAGTTGGTTGCAACTAGGAGTGGATAACTCATTATTTGTGTAAAGTGGTTAAGTTAAGTGGACAAAGTGGTTAAGTTATGTGGACAAGGTGGTTAAGTGGAAAAAGTGGCTAAGTGGACAAAGTGGTTAAGTGGTCAAAGTGGCTAAGTAGACAAAAGTTGATACTTTTAGAGGAAGCTACTTGAAGAGTATAAATAAGAGAGCAATGGTATCCCATTTGTACATATTGAATATCATTGAATATCTATTTTGTGAAAGGTTATTTGGGCAGGTATTATTGGTAGAGGAAAAGTGCAACAGAAAAATTGCGGCAGGAAAAGTGCAGCAGAAAAATCGTGGCAAGAAAAGTGCGGCAGAAAATTACAGTAGGAAAAGTGCGACAGAAAAATTGTGGCAAGAAAAGTGCGGCAGAAAAATCATGGCAAGAAAAGTTCGGCAGGAAAAGTGCGGCAGAAAAACCGCGGCAGCAAAACCGCGACAATAGAATGCTACATGAAGAAAAATGTATGGTTTTCATACGTGTAGTCTTGAATCTATGAATCTGGTTGAGGGTTTTCCTTGTAAATCTGTTGGATGCCCTCTTTGAAGTTTAGGGCTTGCTGTAGAGTTGATCTGAGGCAGATCTATTGAAGTTTAGTATTGGTTCATGTTTGAGGGATTTTGGTTGGGGTATGTTGTTGAAGTTATTGTTATAGATAGAGGTTGTATAAGAATGAGGTTGTGGCACATGGTTGATGTGAGGATTTATGGTATTTGATTTATGGAGAGTGTGGTTCATTGCTAGAGGTATCTTGTTGGTTATCTTGGTGTATGTTATTGGTATATGGTAGAGATATATGATTGGGTACATGGATGAGATACATACTTGAAGTACATTTTGATCTTGATACATCTTTTCGAGGCATAGTTTGGTTTGTTGTTGATACATGATTGGTACATGTTGTTGGTTATCTTTGTATAGTGTTGATGTATATGGTTGTTGTATATGATTGATGTGCATTGTTGGCACATGGTTTGAGTGATATTCTTGTGATTTTGGGTATAAGATCTATGTTATCAGATCTGCTATATGAAGGAGAGTATTGGTACATGTTGTTGGTGTATTTAGTTTTGTTGGTACATGAAAGACACAGGTACAAGTTGGTTATAAGATAATGGCACAGGTTGATTACAGGTCAGTGACATAGATTTGTACAAGTTTACAACAATATATCTCACAGTGGCAGTGTGACAATGGTTCCATCATTCTACTTGTATTTTAGGGTGGTTGGATGGGGCAAGGATAGGTGGTTGTATCCACCTTCCATTTGTATCCGGAGAGCATAGGGGGTTGTAGCCCGAGAACATAGGGGGTTGTAACCGGAGAACATAGGGGGTTGTAGCCTCCTTCTGGTTGTAGCCAGATAATTGGGGAGTTGGAGCTTCCCTCAGGTTGTAGCTTGGGAAACTAGGGGGTTAGAGCCTCCTTCCAGTTGTAGCTAGATAATTGGAAGTTGGTGCTTCCTTGAATTCAATTCTTGACATATAATAAAAAGATTCTGTGGTTTTTTCCTACATTGGGTTTCCACGTAAATATTGGTGTATTGTGAATTGTGTGCATGCGTTTGTTATTGTTTATTATGCACTGATGAATGTTAATGCTTATGATATAGTAAGATATTGATGATGAAAAGATGAACATGGTTGAATAAGTGAAAGAATATATTTTGTGGTTTAAAGGATTAATAATTGGTATAATTGCTCATTACTGATTCACCCCCCTTGTCTCAATAATCCAACATCATAATTACTGCACATCAAGCAACTAATAAACAGATCTAGATCTAGTTATGAATAAATAGAACATCCATAAATAGTCACATAAAAAGACATTTTGACACATAATTTAATGTGGTTCGCCCATTCCTTGGGATACATCCCCAACGACTGGCTTCTTTATTATTATTCATGCAAATCATCTTTGGCTTACGCACTGCACTCATAATAGATATATCATGATGTCCTTCCCCATCTCGTCTAGCCACTTTGTAGTGCAAGCGTCTCTCTACAAAACTCTCCCTAAACCTTCAGACATAGACTCTCTCTCATTCTCAGTTTATTCTCTAAGTCTCCTATTCACTCAACACAAAAACAACATCAACAACCTATTCTTCCTGACTCATTACATATTTATACATAGAATTTAGAGCTCAAAACCCTACTTGCTTATCCCAAAACCCTATGACAACCCATGGAAACTCATTGTTCGAGAGTGCTTTTCCTACCTTTGCGCCTTCATGCTGCTATTACATTCCCGACTGCTATTCTTCCTACTTTTTCCCATCTATATGCTTTTGCATACCTAATTGTTGTCCTTCCATATTTTGTGCATGCCCTTAAAGCTTAGTTCTTTGAAATGACTATCCAACAAGCCCGCAACACTCACCCATGGCTTGTTCCAAGCCACTTAAGCATGTTGTGTCATACCCTCAAAACTTAGTTCTTCAAATTGCCTATCCAACAACGCCCCAACACTCACATGTCATTCATCCCGAGTCACTTAAGTCTGTTTCGTCATGCCCATCCATGCTTCCATAAAATTTTGGAGGGTTTCCTTTGTTGTCGCGACATCTTTCTTGACTTCTACTTCTTGTTCCAAAATATCCTTTATGACCTACGCAGTCAAGGTCGTGAGTTTCTCCTCATTGTCATGTGCTGCTTGCTTTACCGTGCTCTGCGCAGCTGCCAATTCCCTTATTACCCTTAGTGCTTCATCTTGTAGTGGTACTAATCGCAATTGGAGAACCTTATGGATTTCCCTCATCTATTCTATTTCAGTGTATGACTACTTGCTTGCAAGGATGGCCGCCATACACTCAGCTGGTGGCAGTGTACTTATGTTCTTAGAAGCCTTCTGTGATTTTTGCTTCTCATCCCTTTATCTAGCTTCCACAACCTTAATCTTTGGATCCTCCATCATATTTGTCCAAATCTGCGTGCTTTCCTCACATAACTTCATGCATTCCTCATCCAGTCATTTAATACCAGCTACCGAGGTCATAGTGGTTCTATCTCTTTGTGCCTTTTCCTTAGGTGGTGTCCTTGGTGTGTTGTGTGATTCCAAGTCTTCGATCCTGGTGCAGAAGCCTTTAATGGCTTCCCTGATTGTTGAGACTTGTTCTTCAAGAGTGGCTTCTACCACCATCGACATTTCTAGAATATCCTTATAGAGTTTTTGGATGGCCTATTGTATTCGCTCTACTTATTGCTCAAACTCATCCTTCTCCTTCAATATTCTCTCGACCTTTTCCTCTACCTTACTCTTCTCCTTCAGTATCCTTTCATCCTTTTCCCAAGCCACACTCTTCTCCTGTAAAGCAGTTGTATAATCTTGTTGCATCTTTATCTTCTCCACCACTACCTTT
>ML846991.1:7792-35109 GCA_009831015.1 Picea engelmannii
TTGGGGATGACAAATGTTACAAGATAGAGGGAGTAGGCTCTATCTCCTTCAGATTGGAATCTGGGGCTAGACTTCATGTTGATGAAGTATTATATGTTCCAGGGCTCAAGAAGAATCTACTATCAGTTGCAACCCTTGAGGACGAGGGATATTGGATTATCTTCAAGGACAGGAAGGCACTACTATGGGCTAAAGGTAGCCACTTAAGTACAACAAAACCCATTGGAACTCACAGTGGACTATACGTCATGTCAGAACAGTCAGTTTAGGCATTGGCTCATGATGCGACTAGCTCCAGCGAGTTGTGGCACAAAAGACTTGGACATCTTCATTACAAATCTCTTCTAGATCTACAGAACATGGTATGTGGCATGCCCTCTATTTCTCTTAGTAAAAATGAAATTTGTAAGGGATGCATGCTAGGTAAAAATATAAAGAAAGCATTTCCTAGCAGTGACAATAGAGCTCATGGCATCTTAGATCTTGTTCATTCTTATGTATGTGGTCCTATGTCATCCCCCTCACTCAGTGGTTGTTTGTATTATGTCATTTTTATTGATGATTACTCAAGAAAATGTTGGATATATTTCCTTAAAGATAAAAGTGACACATTTGATAAGTTCAAAGAGTATAAAGCCTTTATTGAAAAGCAGACATGGAAATACATCAGAATCCTTAGAACAGACAATGGAGGAGAGTTTGAATCTCTCCAGTTTGAGGATTTATGAAATTCAACAGGAATCAAGAGATAGTTGACTGTGCCATATAACCCTTAGAAAAATGGAGTTGTTGAGAGGAAAGACAAGAAAATTTGTGAGGTAGCGAAAGTAATGATGTTTGACCAAGATCTGCCAAATTATTTATGGAAAGAAGCTACCTCCATTTCCATGTATATTCAGAACAGGTGTCCACATGCTATCTTGAAGGAAAAGACTCCTGAAGAGGTCTTCTCAGGGATCAAACCTGAAGTAGGGCATCAAAGGATATTTGGGTGTTTTGTGTATATTCATGTCCCTAATGAAAAGAGGACAAATATGGAACCCTCAGGCAAGAAAGGGGTTTTTGTGGGGTACAATGAGATCTCCTAGGCTTACAGGATTTATGTACCGGGTCCAAGGAAAAAAGAGGTAAGCAGAGATGTGACTTTCCATGAGGAAGCCGCATTTAAGAATCCAGAGAGATTCAACAAGAATCAGAAGAAGTTCAGACAGCTTCACCCTCTTCTAAAAATGAAGAGTCAGATGATCAGAGGGAGGAACCTTGTGAAGGGCCAAGTAATGAGCCCCAAGAACCTGCTAAAGTGTTATAAATAACTCTTGAAGAACCTCCAAGAAAAGGGAAGCCAGGGTGGCTTAAAGAAATAGTGCAGGAAGCAGAAAGGATAACTGCTCCCAAAGGAACTTTGATGCAGGAGCATCACTCCAGCCAGCCGTGCGCCAGCCAGCCAGCCCACTCAGCGCATTCAAAGAGCACATTCAAGGAAGAGAGGCGTCAGTCCTCTCACATTTTGAATTTGAAATTGTATTAAATGTATGTAAGGCTGGTAGAGCCAAAGCCGTGCCTTTAAGCAGGCGTTAGGTAGAAGTAGCCTTTAATGGTTGTAAGGCTGGAATCTAGATCCGATCTGGACTAGACAACCCATTCAATGTAATTCAATGTGATTGAATAGAGTAGGTGAGATGGAGGGAAGAGCTCAAAGAGCCCCCTCATGTAAAATATCTTAGATCTTATTTTGATTAGTAGTTAGGAGAGCTCTGCGTGAGACGACTTGTAGAGTAGAGAGGAGAGAAGGAGCCGAGACTCTGTTGCAGTCCGAGCTCAAACACATTGTAAAGAGGAATTTTCAAATTAATACAATCAGAGCAGTTTTTCCGGCATGTTATTCTGTGTATGATGAATGTCTTCATGTGTGTGTATTTATATGTTGTAGATGTGCATTTGCAGGGATAGATAGGTTCTGCTATCTGTGGGTTCTTTGATTTCAGGTTTGGGGTTCTTTGAGGCTTCATGCCAAGAGGGTGTGACAGAACGCTGCAGGTTCTGAAAGCCAGTGCATAGATGCACTCCTGAATTCTGCGGAATTTGGGCAAGGACGTGCCAAGAGGGCGCACCGGCTCAAGTCACTGACTCAAGGAGAATCCTCAAGGTTGTTGAATACCTTGGAGGTGGGACTGTGTAGAGAAAATCACAAAAGAAGACAGAATCTCTGAGGAGTTCTGTAGAGCTCTTCCAGGAGGGCATTGAGCCAATGCACGGGTTGCATTGAGGAGAAGAACTCTATCTCGAGTTCAGAAAAGACATAAATTCTGAGGAATTCTGGGGAAGCTCTTCCAGGAGAGCATTGAGCAAGTGCACCGAGCACATAAGAGAACTCTTCTTAGAGTTCGTTGAAGGGACCAGAATCACCGAGGATTCTGGGGAAGCTCTGCCAAGAGGCATTGAGCAGGTGCATATAATGCACAGGAGAAGAAGACATAATTACTGAGGATTCTGGAAGGCTCTGCAGGAGGGCATTGAACAGGTGCCTGTGTGCACAAAGAGAATTCCTCTAAGTTCTGGAAGGAGAAGTGTCATAGGAGAATACCTTCACAAGGTTAGTGAACACCCTACAGACTCATCAAGGTGTGCTTGTGCATAAGTAGCAAGAGGGAACTTATATCCTTCAAGAAGAGGAAGGGACAGAGACCATTGCGGTCAAAGCCACAGAGAAGCTCAGGACAGATAGCACCTTTGTGTGTGCAGAGACTCTGCAAGGAGTGCAGAAGTTGAGAAACCTTTCAAGGTTTTAGAGAAGAATAATCTCAGGAGAAATAGTGTCCTTGCACACAGAGCCATAGCCGAGAGGAGCAGAAGTCAAGACACCCTTTGGTGGACAAGAGTCGACAAAGCTCAGGAGAGACAACGTCTTTAAGAACATAGGTGAGACCCAAGTTCACAGGGTTCACAGAGGGGACAAAGACTGAGGTATTTTGGAGCAAGAAGATCTTCCAAGTTCAGGGAAGGAAGAAGTGCTAGCTCAAGAGGGAGCTACAACTACCATTGGATAAGAGCTGGAGAAGCGAGAACTGGATCGTCGAGTTTCACGTCCAGGCGGCAGTAGAAGAGCGCATAGGGAAGGAATAGATCTGGGTCGTCAGATCTTGCACAGATAACTGATAGCCATCGTATCTGGGGAAAGGAGCATGAGTTTTAACCCTTGTATGCAGAGAAGAGGACTCATCAAAGTCTCGAAAAGTGCATACAGTTGAGATTTCGAGGAAAACCCCGAAAGGCCATTTCGGTATTTCGACTACTGGAAGATGCAGGGGTGAGAGTTCAAAACTCTTGACCCATGAGATCCTGAAAGGATCTGAGCCGTTGGATCATGGAGGATCACAGTCGTTGATCTTGCTCAAGAGGAGGAGGACCAAATTTTTGAGATTTCGGTACTTCGGTATTTCATATACTGGAAGTACGAGAGGACAAGGAATTGTTGCTCCAGGATTCACGAAGTTTCGAAACTTGAATTCCCAAAAGCACAAGAGGAGTATTTCTGGGTCATGAGACAAGATCAGATTTCGACATATCGGGGTTTAGGATTTCGTAAGTCCCGAGGACAAAGAGTCGGGAAACTTGACGGTGAAACTCCAGAAGTCGCAAAATGCAACGTATTATTGAGTGGGGCTGTGGTCTCAAGATTTCATATTTCGGCATACTGGGGTTCGACATTTCGGGAATCCTAAAGACAAGGTATCGGAGCATTTCGGCGTTGGAAACCCCGAAGTTCTGAAAGAAGGACTGTGATCACGGAGGACACAGTTAGAAAGAATGGGCTTTCGGTATTATGGCATTTCGGTATTCGGGAGATCGAAGAGCTAGAACTCTCGACATCTGGGTTCACGAAATCATGAAACCCGAAAATCCTTTTTTGGCAAAGGGTCACGGTCATATCTAGGAGGTCGTGTGGAAGGTCATTGTTGGTGGCCACATGGAGGTGAAATCTCACGCCCGATGCATGTTTGTGCAGGTGGGGTTTTCAAGGAAGGACCTGTGGATCGAATTTGTTAAGGGTTTTTGGGTAAGAGCCTGAAGAGCTATTTCGGCTCATTGGAGGATTCAAAACGATCCTGTAGTGGACTCTCGGCTCGAGGGCTACAGGTGTTTGCACCAAGTGGTATTAGAGCCTGATTTTGTCTGTATATTTCAGGCAGAAGGAGCTAGGGGAAAAGGAGTAGTCTGATACGCACCAATTGTGGTATTAGAGCCACTTTCTGTTTGTATACTGCAAACGGGAGGAGGCGGAGGAAGAGAATACTCTGATGCATGTCAAAGTGGTATCAGAGCAGGACTTCGTCTGTATATTTCATATGAAGAAGAGCCTGTCGGAGACAAGTAAAAGGTGAAGGTTGTTCGCAGGACACAACAACCAAAAGACGGTCAAGAGGACTGTAGGAGAGGCTGGAAGAGTTATAGCAGCGAGTTTTCCAGAAGGGCATACAAGAGTAGGAATATGGCTACTAAAGGCCATGGACGCGGTGGAAAGAAGAACCACCAGTGGTAGGGAAAAGTTGAGATGGATAAGGAACTCGTTGAGATAAGGGCGAGGATGGAGGAGCTTGCATTTCGAATGAAGCAGGATGCAAGAGGACGATGGGTATATGAATGGCCCATGAAAACAAAGGTGAAATGGCCAGTAAAGGATTTGTTGGCTAGAAGACAGCGAAGGCTATTAAAGAAATGGCCGAGGCATGCTGAAAGCCTCAGAGATGATGAAGAGGAGATGGTTCAGGTATGTGAACCAGAGGCTAGGAGAAATCTCAGTGATGAGGATGAACTGAGATCATTGGATGATCTCATAAACTTCCAAGAGGGCAGAACAAAAATTCCCAATTGCCAACAGGGAAATGAAATGAGGTCGTTGCAGGATCTCATAGACTGTCAGGGGGACAGCGAGAGAATTTCGAATTTCCAGGAGGGCAATGAGACGAGATCACTGCGGGATCTCATAAACTGCCAAGATGGAAAAAAAAAAAATTCCAATTGCCAGGTGGGCAATGGGATGGGATCGCTGCGGGATCTCATACACTATCAGGAGGAAAATAGGGAAATTTCATATTTCCAAGAGGGTAATGAGATGGGATCTGTGGATCGCATAGACTGCCAAGAGGGCAGCAGAAAGTCCCCAATTTTCTAGGTGGGCGGGGGAATGGAAGTGAGACTGTTTGAGAGTCTCATGAACTCAGAGGTGAGTTCAGATCAGCTAGAGGAGCTGACAGAGGGGAAGGATCGAAAGGACATTCTGGTCATTGGGGGAATTCAGATATTCCTTCCATTAAACCCAGTTAAGATAAGAGTCTATGTTGCAGATGTAGCAACAGGTGAAGGACAACCAGCTGTGACTGTCGTAGAAATGGAACAGAAATCAAAGGCTGCCCAAGCAAAAGAAGGAGATGAGCATTCCAAGGAATAGCTCAAAATTTTCAGCCAGGAAGCTGAAAAGGAGACGACTGCAGCATTAGAGCTTTCAACAAAAGAAGAAGAAAAAACAGACAACATGAGCTTTGCTGGTCTGTACCAAGAGATTGAAGCCCTGGAGAGAAGGGTAATAGTGCAGGGCATGCACATCCAACAGGTTAAGTTAGAGACGGGTAAAGGAGAAAACCAGCCCAAGGAGCGACTGGAAGAAGCCGGAAATATACCAGCAGGAGAACTGGCAGAAGCAAAGCTGTCAGAAGAGGAAGCTGAGCAGAGACTTAGTGATGAAATTGCAGAATTGGATTTTGCAGTAGAGTGGCCAACTAGTGCCACAGGAGGGGAAAAAGATGGCATGGGAGATCTAGTTGATCTACCTATTTGCAGAGAAGAAATGTAGCCGACGAGACTATATGAACCAAAGCCAACCATTGGAGAAGCTGGACGAGGAGATAGAATAGCTCAGAAAGATGATGTTGAAATCAGAAGAGGAGACTAGTAGAGGGAAGATGAACAACAAGGGACCTGCAAGAGCAACAGGGCAGCAGAAGCAGCAACAACAACAACAAAGCAGAGGAGCGGATGGACAGCTCCAAAGAGTTGTTTGGGATCCAGGAGGATTTCATCAACCATGCTGGAGAGATCATGAGCAGGAGCTCATGAATTTTTCAGAGCAGAGGAGTATGATGCAGGAGCATCACTCCAGCCAGCCGTGTGCCAGCCAGCCAACCCACTCAGCGCATTCAAAGAGCACATTCAAGGAAGAGAGGCGCCAATCCTCTCACATTTTGAATTTGAAATTGTATTAAATGTATGTAAGGCTGGTAGAGACAAAGCCGTGCCTTTGAACATGCGTTAGGTAGAAGTACCCTTTAATGGTTGTAAGGCTAGGATCTAGATCCGATCTAGACTAGACAACCCATTCAATGTAATTCAATGTGATTGAATAGAGTAGGTGAGATGGAGGGAAGAGCTCAAAGAGCCCCCTCTTGTAAAATATCTTAGATCTTATTTTGAGTAGTAGTTAGGAGAGCTTTGCGTGAGACGAGTTGTAGAGTAGAGAGGAGAGAAGGAGCCGAGACTCTGTTGCAGTTCGAGCTCAAACACATTGTAAAGAGGCATTTTCGGATTAATAAAATCAGAGCAGTTTTTCCTACATGTTATTCTGTGTATGATGAATGTCTTCATGTGTGTGTATTTATATGCTGTAGATGTGCAATTGCAGGGACAGATAGGTTCTGCTATCTGTGAGTTCTTTGATTTCAGGTTTGGGGTTCTTTGAGGCTTCATGCCAAGAAGATGTGATAGAACGCTGTGGGTTCTGAAAGCCAGTGCATAGACACACTCCTGAATTCTGTGGAAATTGGGCAAGGACGTGCCAGGAGGGTGCACCAGCTGAAGTCAATGAATCAAGGAGAATCCTCAAGGTTGTTGAATACCTTGGAGGTAGGACTGTGTAGAGAAAAGCACAAAAGAATACAAAATCTCTGAGGAGTTCTGTAGAGCTCTGCTAGGAGGGCATTGAGTCGATGCATGGGTTGCATTAAGGAGAAGAACTCTATCTTGAGTTCAGAAAAGATAGAAATTCTGAGGAATTCTGGGGAAGCTCTACCAGGAGGGCATTGGACAAGTGCACCGAGTGCACAGGAGAACTCTTCTTAGAGTTTGTTGAAGGGACCAGAATCACTGAGGATTCTGGGGAAGCTCTGCCAAGGGGCATTGAGCAGGTGCATATAATGCACATGAGAAGAAGACAGAATCACTGAGGATTCTGGAAGGCTCTGCAGGAGGGCATTGAATAGGTGCTTGTGTGCACAAAGAGAATTCCTATGAGTTCTGGAAGGAGAAGTGTCATAGGAGAAGACCTCCACAGGGATACTGAACACCCTGTAGACTCAACAAGGTGTGGTTGATCATAAGTAGCAAGAGGGCACTTATATCCTTCAAGAAAACGAAGGGACAAAGACCATTGCGGTCATAGCCATAGAGAAGCTCAGGACAGATAGTACCTTTGTGTGTGCAGAGACTCTGCAAGGAGTGCAGAAGTAGAGAAACCTTTCAAGGTTTCAGAGAAGACTAAGCTCAGGAGAAATAGTGTCCTTGCGCACAGAGCCATATCCGAGAGGAGCAGAAGTCGAGACACCCTTTGGTGGACAAGAGTCAACAAATATCAGGAGAGACAATGTCTTTAAGAACGTAGGTGAGACCTAGGAAGGAAGAAGCGCTAGCTCAGGAGGGAGCTACAACTACCGTTGGATCGGAGCTGGAGAAGTGAGATCTGGATTGTCGAGTTTCACGTCCAGGCAACAACAGAAGGATGCACAGGGAAGGAATAGATCTGGTCCGTCAGATCTTACGCAGATAACCGATAGCCATCAGATCTGGGGAAAGCAGCACGAGTTTTAACCCTTATATGCAAAGAAGAGGACTTGTCAAAGTCCCAAAAAGTGCATACAGTTGAGATTTCGGGGAAAACCCCGAAAGGCCATTTCGATATTTCAGCTATCGGAAGATGCAGGGGTGAGAGTTCATAACTCTTGACCCATGATATCTCGAAAGGATCTGAGCCGTTGGATCAGGGAGGCTCACAGTCATTGATCTTGCTCAGGAGGAGGAGGACCGGAGTTTTGGGATTTTGGTACTTCGGTATTTCGAATACCGGAAGTACGAGAGGACAAGGAATTGTTGCACCGGGATTCACGAAGTTCTGAAATGAAAATTCCCGAAAGCACAAGAGGAGTATCGCCGGGTCACGAGACAGGATCAGATTTCGGCATACCGGGGTTCAGGATTCCGGAAGTCCCGAGGACAAAGAGTCGGGCAACTTGACAGTGAAACTCCCGAAGTCGTGAAACGCGACGTATTTTTGAGTGGGGTTGCGGTCTCAAGATTTCATATTTCGGCATACCGGGGTTCGACATTTCGGGAATCCTGAAGACAAGGTATTGGAGCATTTCGGTGTTGGAAACCCCGAAGTTCCGAAAGAAGGACTGTGATCACAGAGGACACAGTTAGAAAGACCTGGATTTTGGTATTTCGACATTTCGGTATTCGGGAGATCGAAGAGCTAAAAATATTGACATCTGGGTTCACGAAATCACGAAACCCGAAAATCCTTTTTCAGCAAAGGGTCACGGTCATATCTAGGAGGCCATGTGGAAGGTCATTGTTGGTGGCCACATGGAGGTGAAAGCTCACACCCGATGCATGTTTGTGCAAGTGGGGTTTTCAAGGAAGGACCTGTGGATCGAATTTGTTAATGGTTTCTGGGTAAGAGCCCAAAGAGCTATTTCGGCTCATTGGAGGAATTCAGAACGATCTTGTAGCGGACTCTCGGCCTGAGGGCTGCAGGTGTCTGCACCAAAATTTTAGGGAAAGGAAGAGGCCTCATAGGTTTGGAGGCTATGTTGCACTAATGAGTAGCATTAGTGATGTCAAACCTTCTTCATTTGAAAAGGAAGATAAATTAAAAGTATGGAAGGATGCCATGCTTGAGGAATATAGGTCTATTATGAAGAACAATGTTTGGGACATTGTGTCAAGACCAAAATACAAATACGTGGTTTATTCCAAATGGATCTATAAGATCAAACATGCAGTTGATGGAAGTGTGGAAAAGTTCAAAGAAATATTTGTAGCCAAAGGCTTCACTCAGAAAGAAGGAATCGACTACGAAGAAACTTTTTCCCTTGTAGCCAGGTATACCTCCATTTGAACTATTATTACTTTAGCTTCCGTTCTTGGTTGGAAGCTATATCAGATGGATGTAAAAACATCATTCTTGAACGAAAATATTGAACAAGAGGTCTTTGTGGAACAACCATATAGTTTTTTACTGCATAACAAAGGCACTCATGTATGCAAGCTAAGGAAGGCCTTGTATGGTCTTAAGCAGGCTCCCAGAGTTTGCTATGACATGATTTATGGCTTTCTTAAAAGCTTGGGCTTTCAGAAAAGTGATGTTGATGAAAATTTGTACTTCAAGGTAAGAGGTAACCAACCTGTTATACTAATCATGTATGTTGGTGATCTCTTTCTATTAAGAGACGAAGAGATAATAGCCTGGTGTAAGAGGGAGCTAACCTCCTAATTTGAGATGAAAGACTTAGGCTTGATGCATTACTTCCTAGGATTGGAAGTATGGCAAAGACAGGGTGAGATATTTCTAGCACAAGGAAAATACACAGTGGATGTACTAAAGAGGTTTAGTATGATGGATTTCAAATCCATGTCTACTCCGATGATTACCAACCTAAGGAAGATGCATGATTCTGATACAGGTTTAGATTTGGTGGATCCCACCATGTATAGGCAACTGATTGGATCATTGATGTACATAATCCACACTAGGCCAGATATTTGCTATGCAGTGATTGCAATGAGTTAGTTCATGACTAAACCAAGACAGAGACACTGGGTGGAAGCAAAGCATATCTTGAGATATCTCAAAGGGACCATTACTTATGGTCTGAGATATACATCCAATGGTGGTTTATTTATGCATGGGTATGTAGATACTGACTTGGAAGGAAGCCCAGTGGATTAGAAGAGTACTTCTGGATACTACTTCAGTTTAGGATCCACTATGATCTCTTGGCCAAGCCGGAAGCATGGATCCATTGCACAGAGTACAACAGAGGCTGAGTACATTGCAACAAGTGATTCTAGCAAGGAAGCAGTATGGCTCAGAAAAATGGTTTCTGGGTTGTTTTGTGACAAGATCGAGATGACAGTGGTTCACTGTGATAATCAAAGTTGCATAAAATTGACAGAGAACCTGATATTTCACAACATGCCAAAACATATTGACATGAGGTACCACTACATCCAAGACTTGGTCCAGAGAAAATCTGTAAAGTTACAGTACATAGCCATGAGCGAGTAGATAGTTGATATCTTGACCAAGCCTCCGACCTCGAGACAGATTGTGTAGCTAAGAGGCAAGCTTGGTGTGGTTGAGAATGACACCCTCGCTGAGAGGGAGTGTTAAATTTGGCAGCATCGATAGTCATTCTTCAATGAGAGGCCATATGGGACACCCTGAGGCTAGCCAAGGAGATTTGGAGAATCAACCAGTCTTGTGAGGTATTGAAAAAAGCTATGGGGGATGTACAACCTATGCAAGTCAAACCAAAAGTCAGGATGGACGAGATTTTATGTAAGTCTAATGAAAAATTTAGAGGGAACATACAACCTCTGTGAGCATAGATAGTCTAGTGCAAAAGTCAGGGGGAACGTACAACCTCTGTGAGCATAGACATACTAGTGCAAAAGTCAGGGGGAACGTACAACCTCTATGAGCCTAGTCAAGCCTTGTGAGCCATGAGAAAAAGTCAAGGAATCTAGCAAAATTTAGGTTGAATATAAAATTCCTATGAGCTAGAAATAAACAATATTCCTAATATTGAAAATGATATAAATGTATTGATCTAGTGCATTGGCACATGTAACATTATCCACCATGAAGAGAATTTCGAATTTCCTTGTAATGTTGAGTTGTAACTGAAGTCTTAAGTCTAAGTTCTATTTTAGAACTAAAGTGTAATGCTGAGTTGTAACTAAAGTCTTAAGTCTAGTTCTATTTTAGAACTAAAGTGTAATGCTGAGTTGTAACTGAAGTCTTAAGTCTAGTTCTATTTTAGAACTAAAGTGTAATGTTGAGTTGTAACTAAAGTCTTAAGTCTAGTTCTATTTTAGAGCTAAAGTATAATGTTGAGTTGTAACTGAAGTCTCAAGTCTAGTTCTATTTTCGAACTAAAGTATACCAGTCTCAAGTCTAGTTCTATTTTCTAACTAAAGTGTAATGCTAAGTTGTAACTGAAGTCTCAAGTCTAGTTCTATTTTCGAACTAGAGTATACCAGTCTCAAGTCTAGTTCGAACTAAAGTATGAATCTGAGTTATGATTAAAGCATGCATACATGTTACTATTTCGATCCTCTCCTCTTCTCCTCTTCAACCTATATAAGAAAAGGTCGACCCCTCTCTTCAACATAGTTTTTGATATGCAGGTTAAGGGAGAAGCAATAGAGGACCATATCAATGATAAAGAGGTAGCATACCAAAGAAGCATATCAGTGTTGTATATCAACAATAGAGGTTGCATATCAGAGGCATATATCAACAACATATCAGTGATGTATACCAACAATAGAGGCAGCATATCAAAGGTGTATTTCAACAAGGTCTCTTAGCTATTTGTCAGGTCGGGGTCATTTTGGCAAGCTCTTTAAGAGAAGAACATCCATGGTGGATATTTGTAAGTGATCATACATTATTAATTCAATAAAGAAATATTATTTGTTGGGGGTTTTCTCCCTATACTGGGTTTCCCCGGGGTATATGTGTTGTTGATGTGAATGCTTACTTATCTACATAGTTATTGCTATTCGGTTATGATTTGGTATTGTTGAAGTGTATTAAGATGGAATCAAAGTGTTGAAGAAAATAAAATAATTAATCCGCATAAGAAATCAAGCTCATAATTTAACATTTTACCCATAACAAATCCAAAACTAGAAATTTCAAAGCAAATTAGTAATGGACCTTTTTATTTATGAAATGACAGGGATGGGGTTGCAATAAATCCATACCATCAAATCAAAGGTAATCTCTCAATTTCAGAAATCAATCTACATTCAATCAAAACATAGAATGCTTATTCCAATTCACTGTTAATTAAAAATGTTGTTAATTAAAAAATGAATCCTATCAATTGATCAAAGATCATTGCAGCCACAAGAATGATTCAATCAAGGCTTCAATGGCATGGGTGATGCATTCAATCAATCTAGACATCAATCACAACTATTCGAATAACTATTCGATGGGAAATTTACATCAATAAATTCTCTAGTGGCCTTGGGGGATTGTGTAATCCTATTGAGTGTTCCTCAAGCTTGCACACATAAAAAATTCATTATGACAAGTGCATTTATCATATAAATCATCACCTACAATCATATATGTGTTTATCCTTGATTCATCATAACAACGCCCAATTGAATTGGGGATCATTATTATGCATAAAACACATAAAACATAATTTTTTCCTGCTGACTAAATTTATGTATTTTACCAACTACCAATTACACAAGAACTTAACTATTGTCTGATATCATAATTAAATGCATCTACAACATGATAAAAATGAAATGAATGCAATTTAAATAATTCAACACAATAACATATAAATCATTCTCAAACATAGAATTAATTCACAACAATTAAACTCATAATGCAACACAAAAACAAGATAAAATACTTATCTTTTAAAAATGGTTGTGCAACTAGTTTCTTCGGACGAAAGTTCCACCCAACCATAAAAAATTTGTTCCATATTTCAATCATCACCTCTGAGCTGGGGCTATCAATCCACAAAAGAGGGTGGTCTCTCACTGCCCACTCACAGCTCATAAAAACCCACAACCCACTAGTATTCTCCTACAACTATCCCAATTTTCCACCAGCTCTCTTCCTCTAAACCTTCTCAACCCAAGGAATGTACCCCTTCACTACTCTCAGTCCATTAGGCACCTCATTCATTTATGAGGGTCTCTCTGCACCAAGAATCTCACGATTGGAAAACTCAAAGGATCTCACTGCTAGAAAAACTACTAGGAAAATGATTGCAATCACTTGTTGTTATAGTGAAAATCACACAAGAGTTCACTCTTCAAGCCTAAGAACCTACCTCTTCAATGTTATACTCCAAATACACTCCCGAATTCTCCCTCCATGGTTGCTCCAACTCCAAGCTCTTGTTTTTTTCTCTCTGCTTGTTTTTCATGCAAAAACATTGATTGTCTAAAAACTATTGTAAATTCCCATACATAATTTTCTCTCATTGGCTTACTTGCTTGACTTACACTCTTCCCCCAAATGATTGTACTTAGCCCCCATGCTCCCAATAACTATGGAATGTGACTTCTCACACCCACTCTCTTACATGTCTTCATATACCAATAGGAAATTTAGGAAGTGGGTTGAATTAATAGACTTGGATAGTTCCTCCCTGGAACCCTCTTAGACATTCTCTTAGACCCTCCCCTCTCTTGTGGATTAATCAGGCCCCATCTCTATCCATGTCCCCCAACAATTGGCATCACATTTTATTATTAAAATTCAAAAATGTAATTTGCATATACATCGCTTGGTCGTGGCCACACATTATATCTACATTAAGCATTAATTAAAATGGGGATTATAGTGAAGATGTTACATTCCCGCTCCCCTACAATTGTGTGTTGTCCTCGGTGCACATTATGCTGATATACATGCACAAATTTACATCATAATACTAAGAAAAAAAACTGCAATTTCACAACTCCAACAACAATTCCAACCATATTCTCATGTTCCTCTCAACCCACTGACCCAAGAAATGTATCCCCTTCACTGTTCCCATTACATCGGGTTGTATTGTTCATTTGTCAGTGCCCCCAACGTAGGTTGGCTAGGACTCTGAGAGGTGGTTCCAGAACTTTTAGTTTCTCAAAATGGAGTCTTACATTCTATTGACGAGTATGAATTCGCTCAACATCAACAAGGGGTACTCCCTGGTATACAGTCCCAACTAGACTATATACCATTTGAATTAGGATTCCCATTCGAAATTTGGCCCAACTACTATTTGTTGTTGTCTTTTGGTTTTCTTACAGGTTATAGTCCGGTGTACCGATGAGGGGCGGATGGATGGTAAGAATGCAATGAAAATATGTGTATGAAGACTATGTATGTAAAGAAAACTAATCTATTACTAATCTATGCTAACCTATCCTAGCTAGGAGCACACTAGAATAACCAGTGAGTTATAAATGCAACCAAAATCTTACACAACTTTTATACAGTTAGCTGCAACAAAAGAGCTAGTTTGGAGACAAGTGCATACAAATGTATATAATCGAATTAATCTAGATAACAACAACATATACAATAATAACCCACAAATCTCAAGGCATTGAAATATTCAAAGAAACATCAATAACTGCAGAATGACAAAGGTTATATGAGAATCAGTCTACAACAAACATGCATTATTACAGTCCATAGAAACAATAGTTATCTTCACTTGAAGTAGTTCAAATCTATAATCCGTTTCTACACAAAATTGCTTCTATAATATGTTGGCTCTGAGGGATTCTCAATATTAGTTAACAAAGTATATGTTCTCGAAAAAATTCTTGGGTCTATACAATGCTTGAAAATCCAAAAATTCATTTTCAAATGAGCTTCTATCATATTTTATACAAAAATTAGTAACTCCCATGTGTCCTTTCATCTTCTTATTGAAGAGGTAGTTAAAAAACAAATCATCTTCCCATACCTAATGAAAAGTGTGCAGAGAGGGAAGAAATTTAGAGTAGTTGGGAAAATGACGAAATAAAGGGTAGGTGTCATGTCCATTTCCTATGAACTTTTTCTTCTGAGGTAGGTCGTCCAAACTTCCAACTGCTCATAGAGTGATTTGATCCTCTTGTATGTCAGTTTCTCTAATGTTTCATTGTTCAGAGAAATATTGTCATCGAGGGTTCTCATATCCTTCTCTAACTTTGTCATGAAATCTTGCACCATCGTATGAAGTTTTACTGGTTGCAACAGATGTTGATCAATAAGGTCAGTGGAGACGAAGGTAGTTGCTTCAGCTATTTGTTTCCTTTGATTTGTCTTGTCTTGAACTTCATTTACCATTTCTTCCACTGCTAGGTTCTTTCCAGTCTCATCTAACCTTAGGAGGAGACCATTTCGGGTCAGTTCCTAATCAGCCTTGTGAATTCTTGAACATATTTCCATATATTTGGTTACTTCTCTATCAACTCTTTGTCCTATATGTTGGCAATGATCCAATGCATACAAATCAATATTTATCCCTTATTCTTGACGACCTATATAACTCAAGTGGTGCATCAGGATTTTCCTCTATCCACCTATCTATGTCATCTATACCTTCACAGATAGTGTTGTAATGTGCCAACTTCATTTTTATCTGGTTGTTTTGGTCGATGACTATGGCAGATGCATCTTGGAAAAGGTGTAGATGATTGTACATGTCAATAATGGCACCTTCCAAGTCATTTATAACCTTCTCGACACTGGATTTGAAGCTTTGGAGGCTTCTCTCATCAACCTTTATCTGTTGAATCTTTTCCTTGAGTTCCCTGATCCTTAAATCCTTCTCTTCATTTTGTTTGCATAACCTCTATATGTTATCTATATTGGCATCTATGAATGAAGAATCGAATCTAGTTGTCGCCACATGATCCATTCTAACATCTCTCGTGACTGGTACCTGAGTGAAAAATGATATAGGATCCCCTTCTGTCACCGACATCTTCTTAACTCGTTCTTGCACAATCCTACCAGTTTTACTATCATATGTGAAGCTTCTAAGATCTAACACTTCAGCTGGTTGGAATGGCTCCCAAAGTCCAAGGCCTAAAAAATTATTTATTTTATCTACCTATGTGCATGCGGTAGATGTTCTTGGGATATATACATCCATGGGGTGTGTGTCATCCCCTATCCTTTCTGCATTTTTTCTTTTTCCTTTCCTCCTCAACAACTTTGTCAGATGCTTCCTTTTTTGCTTTCTCTACTAGATCGGTTGCTACTCTTGCTATTTTTGACAACTCCTTTTCTCTTTCTGCTGCAACATTTGCTTCGGCTTCAAATTTTTCTTTTTCTTTGTCAGCCTTCATTTTTTTCTTCTTCTTGGCATAATTCTTCTTTTTCAACACCTTTTCTTTATCCCTTCTCTTTTTATCTACTATTGTTTCTTCCTCCCCTAGGTAGATCCTGAATGAGTTGAGATAGAGATGGGAGAAGACATCTCAACTTCCTCTTGTTCCGCTTCTTTTCTGGCTTCCTCTCTTGCTGCTTCTTCATCAACGGTCCTTCTATTTCGCTGAACACACCTATTGGAAATGACTTCCTCATATGTTCTGGCATTTTGATTCACCTTCTCTTCTTCCCATAAATTAGTAGTATACTCATAAGGGAGTCTGAAACTATTGAAGTATACTCATAAGGGAGTCTGACACTATTGAAGTATTCCCTTACGCTATTTCTAGGATCATGTCTTCTAAATATCTCTTCTCCAAAGTGATAGGTAAGTAAGATGTCCACCTCTTCTTGGGCTTGTTTGGTATTCTCAAAGAAATAGTTGCCGACGTATAAAGGAAGTGGGGGCCATATTTTTTTTTTTAAATCTGTAAAACATTCCTCCAACCCCATGTATAATATTCTAGTACATTACTTCCTGAAGGATGATCTTTCCATGTACAAATCATGGAAGTAGGTGAGGCGGATTCATTGCACAATATCCCTTATATAAGTGCCATGCTCCATTAGATACCAATCCCCTATTCTTCTTATGACTTCTATGGATTTTTCTGTCATACAAGGGGGAGTGGTACAAAAGATGAATCCATATAAATGATCAAGGAAGTGCACGCAAATTCTTTGGTATTTTGTAAAGTATTTTTGCTCCCATAGAACTTTGCAATAGATGTGGATTGAGGTGTCGGATGATAACCAACTCCACCCTATCTTTGGATACATGTGGGTTGTGCACATTATGTCCAGGAGGTACGAGGACATATGGAAACTGGGAAATGTTTTTGGTTTTTCTTGCGTTACTATAGAGATGGAAGCAGTGAGATTTTTAGACAATATATTTGCCCAATTGAATGAAACACCTACATCTGCACATAAATAAATCAAGGGCATGTATGATAGGGAGAATTGAGTTTTGTTTGGCTCCCCATATAACATGCACATCATGGCTACCAAATAATGATAGGGACTTCTTAAGTTAGTCATAGGGTACCGAATCTTAGGCCTGTATTTAAATTTCTTGTCGACCTTATACCATTTGGGAAACAAGTCTTTCAACGTGTATTCAAATTCACTTAGGATCTTTTTATCCATTCTTTTATTACCTTCTTCAATGTGATAGCATTTAGATATAAATTCTGGTCAAAATGAAGTAATAGGTTCCTTTCGTGCATTGCAGACATATCGACTATTTATATCGATGTTCTTCAAAATCCATAAAATGGAATCTACGCAGGGGAATACCGTTGGGTGTGTTTCCACCCTGAAGATACCTAATTTTCTGATATTCTTAAATGCTTGGAGTTTATCTGGCTCTTCTTCTTCTATAAAGAAATTTAACTTCTTAAACATGTAGTACACTTCCCCCCATTTCAAATTTTCTCCATCCTTTTCTAGAAGTCCAGTTGTATCGTCATTTATAGCCTCGACTATTTCAACCTCTTCTGGTTGTTGGGAGTTTCTAGAGGGATTAGCTATGGATACTTTGCCTGTCATCCTCTTCCTCGGTGACATGTTTATACCTTCCAACAAGATAATTTTAGGAAAAATAACAAGATCTAATGTACCAGTTAAAATGCAACTAAAAATATTGAAAGTAGACAACTCTTAAGCACCTTAAACATTTGGAGGAAAAAGGCTAGATCTTAGGCTTGAAAGTAGAAATCGAAGGTTGGGCGATTAAATTATTCGATACAGATCAGATAATTTATTATTAAGTTCTCTGGTAAAGTGGAAAAAGGTTGAAAGAGTGGCGATCGAAAAAGTTAAGGACATCTCCTCTGATCACATTGAAGGAGTTAGTAAGAACTCCTTCGATGGGGTCGGAGAAGTTAGTCCTAACTTTTGTGATAGGTTATTGGAAAGGTTCATCATAAGTCTCGAAGGTGTGTGGAAATCGATAATGTTGGATACAACTCTTATGATCATATCGGAGGAGTTGAGAGTAACTCCTCCAATATGATCGAAAGAGTTATCAACAAGTGCTCTGAGCTACACAAGGAAAAAGTTCATAGTTCCTTCAAACGCATCGGAGGAGTTAGTAATAACTCCTCCGATATGTTTGGAGAAGTTAGTAAGAATTGTTCCACAAAGAATGAGGGTTTGGGAAGAGACTGAGGGCAGGTTTAGAGGTCGGAAGAGTCCCTTGGAACATTTTTGATCTAAGTTTATGTGTGCAGGAGCTTGAAAATATTGGTTGTAATGAAAGAAAGTGGCGTTGCCGTGGTGAAATTAGGGCCGAATGAACATTGTTTTAGGGAGAATAATAATATATAAAATGGGAGAAGGGTATGCATCACATTGTCTTGCACTGGTTAAGGAAACATCCAAAGGGTGTGGCAGCATGGGGGGAAAAGAAAAACTATCCAGTTGGGGTAATGAAATAGGAACCAAAGAAAAAGTTAAGAAATCAAAAGGAGACCTAATCCTAACATTAAACAAAAAGCGGAAATATATCCTTACATGGAATATGATGCCACGTGGTGAGTGGGGATAGGTGGAAAGCTTGAACAAGGTAGCTTGACGCGTTTTGACCTAGGGTATTTTTTCTCAATTACTCATGATTGGATAACAATAACATGAAACCATTCCATTTATATAGCCAAAAGGCTATTTTTGGCATTAAACGCGATAGGCAGGGCTTGGTGTGATCAGAGGGTTGGGGAAGAAGTTCTCTGATAACATTGGAAGTGATCAGAGTAACTCCTCTAATGTGTTCAAAGGAATTAAAGTTAACTCCTCCGAACACATCGGAGAAGTTTCCTCTAACTTGTGCGATATCGTTGCATATCGGAGCAGAAGAAACAAACTCCTCCGAACTATTCAGAGAATTTAGAAGTGACTCCTCCAAACTATTCAAATAAGTTATAAGTAACTCCTTTGAATTGTTCAAAGAAGTTTGAAGACATTTTGCTGATTTCAAACTCGGATTTCAACACCAAGTCTTGATGATTTTTTCAAGTAAAACCATGAGCTTTCTAAGTGTCTTGAGGTGGAGAGGGAGACTCATGAGGATTTATCTTAGGCTTCAAAAAATGAGAGGCTCCATTTTCTAGGGAGGTAATCAAGATCAAACGAGAAAATGGAGGGTTGTAGTGCCTGTCAAAACACATTCTTATGTTTTTTTTTTATACAAATTTGTAAAAAAATTGTGGGTATTCTTCCTGCATGTTTTATTCATGCTCCCATGTAGCATCTTTAGGACCGTACCAATTCCATTGAACCTTTACCATCCCTATGGATTTTTTCCTAATCACTTTGACTTTTCAGTCCATGATGCATACTGGTTCCACCCAGAAATCCCCTTTGTGTTCCACCTAGATCACAGTCCAATCAATTATGTGGTTAGGGTTATGCACACATTTATTTAATAATGACACATGAAATACATTATTCACTCTCATGAATGCATAAAATGCTAGCATGTATGCAATTGGCCCTATATTTTCTTAGATTTCAAAAGGTCCACAATATCTTTCTCCAAACTTTGGGCAACTTCCCAATCTTAACAAACTTATTTTCTCCTTAAATTTTAAAAATACATATTCTCCCACTTTAAAATCTATGAAAACTTTGTTATTATCTACATAAATTTTCTACCTATTCTGGGAAGTCTTTAAATTATGCTTGATCTTTGTCATTTTCTCTTCCATTTCCTTCAAAAAATATGGCCCGATAACCACTCTGTCTATTGGATTATCCCAACTCACTCATGTGTTACATTTCCTGCCATACAATGTTTCAAATGGACTCATTTTTAATGAGGCTTAATACCCATTATTGTAAGAAAAATCAATTAAATGAATATAATATTCCCACTTTGATGGTTGGTCCATCACATACATTCTAAGCATGTCCTCAATTAGTATGTTAGTCCTCTATGTTTTCCCATTCGACCCTGGGTGATACATTGTACTAAGATTTAAATTTGTCCCAAAACCTTTGAACAAACCCTTCCAAAAATTGGATGTAATCTTTGGGCCTCTGTCTAAAACTATTGTCTTGGGCACTCCATGTAGCTTGAAAACTTCCTTCATGTAGATTTATACAATATTTGTTTCCTTGTGTTTAGTCTTCACTAGAATAAAATGTGATTCCTTAATTAATTTATCCACCACCACCATGATGGAATCATGCCACTTCATTGTTCTAGGAAGCTTAGTAATAAAATTAATTGTGACTACTTCCCACTTCCATTCTGGAATGGGTAATGGTTGTAAAAGCCCTGCTCGATGTCTATGTCTGGTCTTCACCTTCTGGCACTCTAGACATGTGGCTATGTAATTAGCCACTTCTTTCTTCATTCCAGGCCAAACATATTGGCTTCTAATAGTTGCAATTGACTTTTGATATCCTGGGTGCCCAACATATGGCACATTGTGCATTTCTCTCATCACTATATTTTTCAGCTTACTGGAATTTGGAACATATACTTTTCTTCTGTATGTGAGTATTTCATCCTCTTTTATTTCATAATAATTAAAATTCTATTGAAAATTACCTTGTTGTAATGTTTCTTTTATTTTTAAATAATATTTATCTAAATTTGTTGTTGCAACAATTATATCTTTCATATCAGTGTTGTACATGCTAATGGTTGCGATATGCATTTCATGAGCTCTCCCGTTGAATGCAACAACCAATTGATTTTCATTAGAGAAATTGTTTAATTAACACTATGTATGAGGTTTTGAAACCTCAAATGGTTCGAACGGACACTCCATCCATCATTAGGGACACTTGAAGCTATCATGGTTGAAACGAGTGTTGAGGTTTGTATTTAAAGAGGAAAAAAGAATGTGACCATTGAGGATAGGAACTAGGAAAAAATTTAGTTGTTGAGCTAAAATATTAATAAATAAAGAAAGTTGACCGTTGAGATCAAAAAATGATAAAGAACAGAAATTAGGAATAATATAGTATTAACGATTTTTGAAAGTAGTGAAAGTTATTAAAATGGATTAATAATGAAATAATTAAAATTATTTTAAATATAAAAGATGGTAATAATGATAATAAAGTGAAAGAATTAAAAATGATTAGGCAAGGATATAACAAAGATGTGAGCAAGATTTATCAAGATTATGACAAAGATGGGAACAATTAGATTGCAAGGACATGACTAGATCAAAGGTTGATCATAGAGATACAAATAGATCAATTATTAATTAAAAAAAAAAGTAAATTAAGAAGTGAAAAATAATAAAGTTATGATTGAAAATTGTTATGTTAGATAAATAAATTTTTTTTTGAGAAACCAGATTTCTACATAATTTAATAATGTTGTTAATATAAGATAATAAGAATAAAAATGCAGTAAAAAAATGAGCGCAAAGATATAAGGTGGTTTTAGAGAAATGATGGTATTAATGGGAATGAAAATATTGTGAGGACAATATTAGATCAAGTATTAATCTATGCTATCGGGAATAGATCCAAAATAAACATGCAAATAATAATAGAAACAAATATTGAGTGTTTAAGATCCAATATTAGAAAAGGAGTTTAAGTTGTCAGGAAAAAAAATATTAAAAGTTGTTGAAGTTAAAGAAGTATTGAAAGTTGTTTAAAAATAAAAATAAGATGATCCAGGAGGATCTCGGTGGCCACCCACCTTGTCCAACTAAATCAAAACATTTTTTTGGAAACTTACTATTTTTAACAGTTTTTCGGTTCATGAACTTCTGGGGCCATTTTGAGGGCCCAAACGACATTTTTTCGCAATCAAGCACCTCATAAAAAAAGTAAAGGCCCTGACTGATCCACCTAAATGAAGCTCCTTGTCAATACATTTCCAACGAACTATCGTGCGCCCTAAGCAAAGATCGTATGCAAAAGTTACGACCCCGAGAAGTTGATGTACTAACTTACCCCAATGGGATCAACATGAATTTTGGTGCTTCATCTCCCAGGGTTAGGTTTTTGGATGTCTAGGGTTTTGAAATTCATGTTTAAAAGGCATTAAGAGCCTCATTTTACAAATATTCTTTCGAATGAGCATAGCCATCACATCTCTGAGAAGAGATGTGACGATTATGCTCAGAGCCTCATTGTACTCATCTTCTTGCAAATGAGCATAGCCATCACATCTCTGAGAAGAGATGTGACGACTATGCACATTAGAAACAAGATGAGTACAATGAGGCTTTGAAGGAATTTTTACAATAAACATGAATGTCAAAACCATAGACATCCAAAAACCTAACCCTAGGAGACGAAGCGCCAAAAGTCATGTGGGCCCTGTTGGGGTAAGTTAGTACATCAACTTCCCGGGGTCGTAACTTTTGTATGCAATCTATGTTTAGGGCGCACAATATCTCATTGGAAAGGTATTTATTAGGAGATTAATTTGGGGGGATAAATTAAAGCCTTCATTTATTATTGAGGTGATTTATCATGAAAAGCGTCGTTTAGGCCCTCAAAATGGCACCGGAAGTTCACGAACCAAAAAACTGCTAAAAATAGTAAGTTCTAAAAAAACTGTTTTGAGCTAGTTGGTCAAGGTGGGTGGACACCGAGATCCTCCTGTATCAAGTCATGTCCTCTCAATCTAGTTGTTCCCATATTTTTCATCATCTTGATCAACCATGCTCACATCTTTGTTATATCCTTTCTTATTCATTTTAAATTCTTGCACTTTATTATCATTATTATCATCTTTTATATTTAAAATAATTTTAATTATTTCATTATTAATCCATCTTAATAACTTTCACTACTTTCAAAACCCATTTATACGATATTATTCTTAATTTTCGTTATTTATCATTTTTTAATGTCAACGATAAACTTTCTTCCTTTATTAATGTTTTATCCTAGTTCATATCCTCCACTGTCACATTCCATTTTCTTCTTTAAATACAAACCTCAACACTCGTTTCAACCATGATAGTTTCAAGTGTTCTTGATGATGGGTGGAGTGTCCACTCGAAACGTTGGATGTTTCAAAACCTCATACACAGTGTTAATCTGAAAATTTCTCTAACTATATGACTAACTGTGGAAACCTACATACTCAAACACTTGATTTCCCCTACCTTTTATATGCTTAATTTCAAATTCATATTCAATCATAAATTAAATCCATCTATTTTTCCTGGCATTTAATGTGGGATATGCAAACAAATGTTTCATACCACAATGGTTTGTCCTTAGCTCAAATTTCCTCCCCATGAGGTAATGTCTCCACATTTTTAATGCATGAATAATGGTTGCTAATTCTAGACTGTGTGATCTATAAACATGAGGCTTATAGCCTACCTTTCTCACCTACACAGAGTCCCCTTCGAAACAAGTGTACTCATATTTCTCATCAGCTTATAGAAACTTGACTAGTAAGCCAAAGTTGAGTCGACCAGAAAATAAAACTAGTCGATCACCCCAAGTCAAGGCAGCAAAATGATAGGGAGTATAACTCCTACAAGTCGAGTTGGAAGTAAGGAAAGTCAACCAAGTCGATTCGGATGGAAATCACATTGACTAAGTCGAGTCAACTGAAAGACAAGTGAACCAAGTCGAGTCAGATGGAAGTCTGGTCAACTAAGTGAACCAAATCAACCAAATGAAATCCTAGTCGATCAAAAGATGGATCACGCTGACTACTAATTATTGTCGACCAAATGGGGAAAGGGAAAAATGACCAATAGTGAAGTCGAAACTCCCAGGGGTGAGTCAAGTCGAACAATAGTGGAGAGAACAACTTAGAGGTCGAATTTTTACAACCAACAGTTGGGAAGAATGTTTGGAAGGAAAAAATGACAACCATCTATGTGTGGGAAAATGTTTGCAGAACTATTCCTATAACCCACGACACATAGAAATGGCTAGGGGTGATTTGGGTAACCCATGGAAACAAAAAAAGCGTATGGAAATAAAGTTTTATATTCTACAACAAAGTAAAACGTCTAGAGAATTAGCAAACATTTAGAAAACACTGGATTGCAAGGAATGGTATATTTATTATTGATGGGCATAGGAAAACACCTTAACAAAGTCGATAATGGGCAACACAACCTACAGACCAAGTATAAACACTAACTGACAACAAAATTGAATCTAGGAGTGAGAGAAAACTCCCAATGACTCTCAGAACGGAATTAACAACTTTGAAAGAAACAACAACGACTCATAACAAAGGGTCATTGATTTCCTACTTCATAATCAATGTACAAGTATGATTAAGAGTTTTTAGTCTGGTTTACTTACCCACGGGGACCATATTAATATAAAACGAGCTCAAACCAAACAACATGAAGTTCTCGTTGCTAAACCATACATAGAAAATCATTAAATTATAGTGCACACCACTTACCATTCATAAACAAATATAACCACAACAGTCATCACACATAATCTCGAAATTTACCCTAAAAATCCAAGTAGGAAAACCAACATTCTTTTGGCTTCAACTAGGCTCTTTATTATTCAACAAATGGGAAAGTTACAGGCTCTCTGGTTCATCTCTATGCTCCTCAGTGTCATATAGGTAGTCTCTTTACATCATTCATAGCCAAATAACCCTTTTCTCATTGTTGGGAAACGTGATATAGAGGACTGTGTCAACTGGGAGGATAGCTGGAAGTTTAGGCATCCCCAACACTTCAACTTCTCTCTAGTCTGTTTCTCTTTCTTCTTCTTTTTTTTTTTTTTTTTTCTTTTCTCCCACGTATTAAAGGTCTCATGAAAGTCCCATTATTTCTTTATGTACAACAATATATTTCCTGACTTTACATAAATTAAATACAAAAATGGACATCAAACGTGATGGCATGAGGCTCTTTACAAGAACAAATTGATCTCCTTCTTCATCCTTGGCCATAAAATTTGCATGTGTTGATCATCTTAGAGCATGTGCCGATAGCCAATTGATCTTGCTAGATCCAATTTTGATCATCATGGGTAACATAATTCCTCTCGTGTTATTTTAATTTTTGGGCCTCGTAGCATACCACATGATCCTTTTGTGTGAGTAATCCATCGATCCCTTCCTTGCATGCATCAGTGCACACCACAAAATATTCATCCATATCTGTAATCTTCAAGATTGGTTCATTTGTCAATATGTCTTTCAACTGTTGAAAGCTCTCTTCACACTTGTGATTCCATTCAAATTTCACTCCCTTCTTTTGCAAAGAAGTGATTAGGCTTGCAATCTTTGAGAATCCTTTTATCAATCTTCGGTAATACCCTTCAATACCCATGAATGATCTGACCTCCATGACATTTAATAGTGTTGACCATCCTCTAATGTCCTCTATCTTCTTGGAATCAACTGTTATCCCTTCTGTGGAAATCGTATGCCCCAAGTAGTGAATCTTATTTTGATAAAATATGCACTTACTTAGCTTAGAATACGATTCATGCTCTCCTAAAACTTACAACACCACTCTTAAATGTTGCTCATGTTCCTCATTTGTCTTTGATTAAATGAGTATATCATCTAGGAACACAATTACGAACATGTACATATATTCCTTAAACACGCCATTTATCAAAGACATAAAAACAATTGGGGCATTTGATAGTCCAAATGGTACTACCGTGAAAGAATTCTTAATGAATGTATCTTATCCTAAATGTTGTCTTGTTGATATCTTCTTCCTTTATCCTCACTTGATAATAACCTGATCTCAAATCAATCTTGGAAAATATTCTTACACCTTTAAGTTAATCAAATAAGTCATCAATCCTTTGCAAAGGATGTTTGTTATTTATTGTGACCTTATTCAACAATATGAAATCAATAAATGGCCTTAAGGTTCCATCCTTATTCTTCACAAAAAGAAATGGGGCTCCCCAAGGTGACACACTTGGGTGTATATACCCCTTCCTTAACAACTCTTCGAGCTACATCTATAACTCTTTTAACTCTGGTGTGCCCATTTTGTATGGTTTCTTGGACATTGGAGAAAATATTGACACTAAATCAATAGAGAAATCAATGTCTCTCTTTGGTGGCCATCCTGGGATTTCCCCCAAAACATCTTCAAAATCCCTCAAGACTAGATGGTCTTCAATGCTTTCCACTTTATCTTTGGCTTCCACTTCCACATGGGCTGCAAAAATACGACATCCCTTCCTAAAACTCTTTTTCAACTGCATAGTTGAAATTTCTCTAACAATTACAACTCTTGGAATGCCTTGAACCTTACCTTGCTTCCCTTCTTCATCAAGACATGTGATTGTCTTTTTGTAATATTCTAGAACAACATGGAGTTTTTCCAACTAATCCATGTCAATTATATAATCATATGAACCCAATGGTATGATGTTCACATCTAACTTTGTGTTGAGTCCATTCATTTCTAT
Organism: Picea engelmannii; assembly: GCA_009831015.1. Taxonomy (NCBI): domain Eukaryota; kingdom Viridiplantae; phylum Streptophyta; class Pinopsida; order Pinales; family Pinaceae; genus Picea; species Picea engelmannii. Next base: position 34,383 of record ML846991.1, read on the forward strand.
TGGATAATCTTTAACTAGCTCATTGATTTTCCTCTTAACCCCTATGGCTAACTAAACTAACCAAGATTTCTTATGCTTACTCCTTTGCAAGTGAAATATTTTTACAATTTTAGAGTTTATGTAACTATGGCTAGCTTCATAATCAATTAAAATTTCTATGGGTCGGTTATGAATCTTACCTTCCATGTCAATCATGGGGGATTGATATTGTTCTTGCTTGTTGTCCAAGGACACATAAATACTTGACATGTTTCCTTCCATTTCTTCCATTGTTTTAGTCTCCTCAATGTTGTGGAAAATCCTCATTCTTTCTCCTTTGTGAGGGAAACCCCTATATGAGTTATTTCCCTCACATCCCAACATTGTAAAGATTATTGCCTTGTCCTTTTCCCAAATGAATCTGCATTCTTGTGCGCATTTTGGGTTGACTAACCTTGCTAATTTGATTGGGATATGTTCTTAAAAAATAGTGGTGTTGATGTGAGGAATGGAAATTCCTCACTCAAGCCTTTTCAAATCTCACTAAGCTAAGGTGAGATAGGCGAGAATGTTACCCGAGGTTTATAGCCTATGCAAAAACATCAATCAACCCTCAAGAATTATATTCTTGGATTTGATGCTATTATCAAGTTGTATGTTGATTTTTTTTTAAATGTAAAATTCTTTATATAAATGATTACATAATAAAAATGAATGAAATAAATAAATAAATACAATCTGAAAATCA
>WSFP011351428.1:0-35108 GCA_009831015.1 Picea engelmannii
AGCTAAGAAGAAATTATCAACTAAGTCCCACACTTCATTTCTATAAGTTATAAGCCTAGGGTTCTTAGCTTGATAAATATTTTTAATCTGATGGACAATCAATTCAGCATCCCCAAAAACTGATAGCTCTTCAATCCCCATGTATTTTGCAGCCCTCAAACCCAAAACAAGAGCTTCATACTCTGTCACATTATTGGTAGTTTCGAATTCTAGCTTGTAGGACAAAGATATAGTCTCTTGAGTAGGTGAAACAAAGACCACTCCAGCACTAGCACCTTCCCTAGAAGAGGCTCCATCAAAGAACATCTTCAAAACAGAGGTGGTTGGAGGAGAATCTTTACAAAAAGTAATGGATTGTTTTATGATTTCAAGAGGAGGTTCAGGAGCATCAGTGAGGTGCAATATACTGGATCCCAAATCAGTATCAAGTGAAAAAATAGTATGATTGGTGGGGTTTTCTTTGTCACTAATAATGTAGGCCAAATGAGCTTCCATGTAAAGTCTTCTATGCTCCCCCCCAAACACAGGAATGGTATCATATGTGAGGTCCATCTGCAAGGTTCCCCCAAGTCGTTTTATCCAATATCTTGACAATAGCATGCCAAACTTGGAGGCAACATCAACCAACACGATATCCATGACCATGCTTTTCATGGGCAACTGAAACAAGGTCACAACCAGATCTTTGATTACCCCAAGACACTTCACTTTCCTAGACTCAAAAGAATATAAGTCATGATAGGTCTTTGTGATTTCTAATCCAAGTTCATCCATGACAGTTTTGGGCATGAGATTGTGAGATGCCCTTGAGTCCATCAAACAGTTATGCAACACCTTATAATTAATGTTCAGTGATGTATAGAAGGGAGGGAATGAATCATCTCTATCTTCTATCAAAGGTCCTAAGATGACTGTTGGATTTTCATCTTGAAGATTTATCGAATCAGTGGCATTTGAGGGAGATTCTGGCTGCAACATTTTGGAAAGATATTTTTTTAATTCTTCATTTTTTATCAACTCCAAAAAAGGTATAGGGATCTTGATTTTTTGGATCTCATTCTCAAAGCTGAAGGAAGATGAAGATTTCAGAATCTCCTTGGCCTCTGGGGTAGGATTCTTGACCAAAACTTGGGGGCTTTGAGCATATTTTTCTTTACTGGCAACTATCACAGCCTTGGAAAAATTTTCCTTTTTGGTAGGCTGATCAGAAGCATCAGTCTTTTCCTCATTCTTTTTGGATCTCAGATTATATCTATTAGGATTTTTTTTTGTCGTCTCTCCCTTACTCAATTTATTTATTTGAATATCCATCAAGGATTGTTCATATGCAGATTGGGTCAAGTGAGGAGATGGGGATGAGTCTTCTAAGAAATGGATCTCAGGATCAGTTTCTTCCTCCTCTCCTTCTTCATCAGCAACAATGTTGTTTTGTAAAGGAGTTTGTACATTTTGAACATCCCTATCTATGTTTCTAGGATCTCTTCGAAGGATCTGAGGAGAATTATTGGGTCTCCTGAATTTACCTTTGTTATCAGCGTTTTGATTATTTCTATAGGTTTGTTTTCCTTCAATTTTAACTTCTCCATCTCAGCAAAAAGATATATTACTAATTTGGTAAGTTCATCAACTTGAGGATGGACAATAGGGGAATCAGAGGTTGAGGCTTCGATCCTATTTTTTCTCCTGTCCCTATTAGATTTTCCCTATTTCGCATATGCTACTATGTTAGATTCTACCTCCAAGGTTGCATCTTGCATATGAGCTAGGGAGGTTGATCTTCTTTCTCTTAGTAGAAGGGAAAACTCAGGGTCAAAATCACTGGCATAGGTGATTTTTGCGTAGGTTTATGTAGGCTTTATCTCAATAGGGATCTTATTACATTTTGTTGAATCTTTTAGAGAAGTCAAAGACAGACTCTCCCTCTTTCCTCTTTAGGGATCCAAATTATGTGATATAATACAAGAAGTATTTTTTATCCCCTCACTGTCTCAAAAAATCATCATCTAACGCCTCAATCCCAGTAATGGATCCAGGGTTCAAACCCCTAAACCATTTGCTAGCCTCACCATTAAGGATTCGGACAAAGACTCTCATCCACACATCCTCATTTTCAATGTTTTGATTGTCTACATAATTGTAGAATGCAGCAAGGTGTTCTTCAACAGTTATGTATTCTTCTCCTGTGAATTTGGGCATGTATTTTAGATAATCTCCAACACTGAGAGCATTCATTGGTGAGGTAAGACAAGAGGGGTGTATCTTTCAGCCACTATGGCATCCATCCTATTTCTAGGAGGGTTAGCACCTTCCATTGGATTTTGGATTCTAGGTGAACAAGGAGGAGAAGGGGACTTGACTGTGTGCAGCTTAGGATAAAAAGGAATGTATGAAGGAGGAATTTAAGTTTTCACAACAGAATTCTAAGTCTTGGAAGAAGATGGTATATGACACAAGGAAGATAAGTTTTCCTCTTCTTTGGATGCAGAAATTTTGACAAGAGGAGGAGTAACAAAGCCTAAGGTAGGAAAATCTTCAAGACTCTCAAGTCTGAACCACTTCACAATGTCAGGGGAAGCAAGGATTTCAAAATTTTCTTCTTTCAATTCGGGATCAAAAGAGGAGTATTCAACAGGGAAATTTTCAAAATCAATATTCTTAGATACTTCAGCAGAAGGTAAAGAAAGATTACTTGATATAACAATTGGAGTATTAAGAGTGGAATCAGGCAACTAACCAGAAGTACTTGTGGCAGCAGCAGAAAAAAAAAAATTGAGAAGCTTTTCCCTTCTTGATTATCTTCTCTGGGTCAGCCTCAGGTGGAACCAAAGGTAGTTGTGGATTTGACCTTCTGTGTCTGCCTTTAGGAGCCAGAGCTGAAACAATGGAGTCGTCAGGTGCAAGCTGCAATCTTCAATGTACTGAGTTCTAATGCACCTTTATAATCAGTAAGCTTTGTCGTTCAATCCCAGGGAAATGTCTTCAATTATTTCCTCGGCAATGGTGCCAAGAATGTTATCACTAGGAATCACCCTCAGATTTCATAGAAGTTAATCCCAATACCCATCAGGCTATATGTAAATGTAAATGAGTTTAAATAGGTCAAATGGATAAGACTCAAGATAATAATGTTCCAACTCAGAGATATGGGATAGCATGCACAAGCAATTGGGTTCTTGATCAACTTCAGTCAGTAAGTGGGTGTAAAGGTGAATAGAAAGAATACTTTGGTGAGGAAAATGTAGAGGTCTGCAATGGACATCAGGTCTTCAAACAGCCTAAGGAGGAAAAACTCAAACACACGATCTTCCTGAATTCAAAGTTTAAGGAAACTGGAGAACATCATAACAGTACTATAATCAAACATTCATCATAACACCACTACAACAATTCATGTGAATCATTCAATCATGAATACTTCAGTATCAGAGGAAAATAATATGAAATAAGAAAGCTGACTTATATTAATCAAGATGCCTCAAATCAAGTACATAACCAATTAACCAGTAGCTTCATCAAAATATTACAATAAGGGAGCCTAGCTCAACCATTTGAACCTACTAAAGAATTTGGAAAGTCAATTTATAACAAAAGTGAAGGCAACAGCTGGAGGTGCAAGCTGGACTTCCTCCCACAAAATTCTCCAAATTGTTATTTCATCTAACAGCTAGGTTAACAACTATGCTATAAAAAGGGAAAATGTTAGCCACTAACCCAACCAACTTTAAACTAATTTGATCTTCATTGGTGTGCATCCTCTTGTATGCCAAGTGTCTTGTAGAGGTTGTAAGATTTGCATCATGATGCCAGCTACCATATCAGTCATTCTTCACCTCATCATCCATTCACAAGGATGATAACTCGAACCCCTTGATTTCAGGTACATGTTGGTAGCGTCATTTGGTAGCACTCTAGATAGAGAACTTGTGTAGCGCCTCCACAAAACTCTCTACAATTCTGTAGCGCAACCTCCAAAATAGGCATGCAGAATGGGTAGTGTCGAGCATGTGTGTCTCTTTGCATAATTCAGCCTCTGTTAAAATTTCGGTAGCACCTGCATGTGTAAGTCATTCTCTGTGTGAATTTCAGTAGTGCCTGTCTGTGTATCTGTGTGTGCAATTCGGTAGCGCCCGACCTCAAAAATAATAGGTAGCACCCCATCAAATTTGCAGCGCCTTCATTTCACTACTTCACTGTTTTCGCAGCGCCTTTTGGAATTTGCAGTGCCATCGCTACACCAGTCTTAAGAGATTAAGTAGCGCTATAGGTAGCAGACTGATAGTATATATGAATTAGACAATTTCGTAGCGCCATAGCGCTACAAAATGTTTTTGCTATTTCTGTTGAAGGGATTAACTCTTTGCAACGCACCAAAAACCTTGAGTTGTATGCATTAGAAGCCTGTAAAGCCTGTATAAGTGGTAAACAGTAATACTTCTTCAATCACTTATCCTTGCAAAAAGGGGCCATTCTAAAAAAATGGATCTCACCTTTCACCAATCACTTCATCAACTTGACACTCCTTCTTGTGGAAGGAGGACTTCCTTTTGGCACATCAGCATGCTTCCCTTTTGCAGTAACAGGCTTCTTCACTGGAAGTGTGCTTTTCTTGACTAATGGTTTCTCCTTTTCAATGGCAGCCTCAACCAACATATTTAGATTTCTCTGAGCCACCTCATCTTTGACTTGTTGCAACTATTCCTTGAGTTTTTTGTTCTGAGATTGAAAGTATCTATTTTTCCTATAAAGTTTCTTGAGCTGCTTATGGAGAGGCTTAGCTCTTCTTGATGCAAATATTGCTAAATCAAGAGTGTGGATGTAACCATCCATGATTTCTTTCATCTTAATCCTATCAGATAGGCCTTCTGATTTCAAATGAGCCACCTCCTTCCTATATTCTCTAAGCTTTCTAATCAATCTTTTGAAGGCATGGTTGCTAGGTGGAGTGGTTATGTGGACAATTTCAACGGGATTATTTATGGCTTCATCTTCCTTCTGCACAAGGACTACCTCTTCCCTCACAATAGGCTTCTCAATGCCTTTTCCCTTATCTCTCTTCTTATTTATAATGGAATCCTTTGGTAGGACTTGTTCTTCAACAACCCCTTTTGAGAATTGATGAACTTGTGAAAGGCTTTCTGACCTTTGTGCTAGATGTTGACGAAGATGAAGAGAAGTGTAGTTTCCTTCATTTCTTGGCTATGGCTTTAGTAGAGGAAGGGACCTCTTCTAATTCTGGTGCAGGAGGGGGTGAAAGGTATCTCTATGGAGAATGGTAGGCCTCCCTCTTTGTTTCTGCAACTTCCTTAATGACCTCTTGGTCTTGAGTAGGGGACTTACTCTTTCTTTTCTTGTTGGTTCCTGTTGGAGGAGCACTAGTGGATGGAAAAGGACTTGGTATCTTTGACTGAGGAGTGGCTACTATGTCCAACTTCATGTGAGAAGAAATAATGAATTGTTCCCATGAGATGTTCCTCTTTCTCAGTTATTCTGAAACCAACATTTTAATCAACCCAGAATGAAAAATACTAGTATCCACAGCCTTTGATTTGGATTGAACTCTATCTCGCATTTTCCCTATGCTTCTCAACAAGTAAAAAGGAATGTTCATTTCATCTTTACCAGTAAAATGAAGCAGAAGCCTTATATGGTACTAGTACAGTGTATTAAACCTCCCCTCACATATGAATTATCTTTGGATGATCTTCAACATCTTATCAAACTCTTCAACTAAATGACTTCTTGGTACCCCTTTGGATAGGTTTTCAGTCTGATACTCTGGCTTAAGGAAGTCTTTGGAGAATGTTGCATTCAAAGCCATGGATTTAAACCATTTCTCTCTTATGATAGGAATCCCTGTGGCTGTTGAAATGGAGGCTTCAGACACCTCAAACTCTAGGTCCCCTACCTTAGTTTTTCAGGCCATCAAAATGTGAGGCAAATTGCCTTGACACCTCAGGATGACCCCTCTGCATGTTTTGGCAGAAAGAAAGGCAACCCACCCTTTGAAAAACTTCTCTAGCCATGGGCTCTGCCTCAAATAAATGCATGTCTGCAAGTTTAGTTCTGACCATAGTACCTCCCATGTGAGATTTCTTCTTCTGAGGTGTCTCCATAGATCAGGATGAGAGGTCAAAAGTTAAGGTGCAGTGAAGGCTAGGAAAATAACTGGAGTCAAAATTCAATAGGTATTGATAGTAAACAATGGATGTCCTTATCCAAGATTCTCCCCTAATTCAAACTGCTTGTTGGATTTGGAGAACGATGGCTGCAAATTTCCCTCCCTTGACTACTTACAGTTCTTAAAATTGAGGAATAATCATATGGTGAAGGAAACCACTACGATGATCTTTGAAAACCAGGTTGAAAAACACTCTAATTCAAATGATGGAGGAAGCAAGGGAAAAGGCAGCGGTCTTTTTGTAGCACAGAGCGCATATAAGAGGTAAATATTTATTGGACACTAAAGACTCGGGAGCAGGGAAAATAGATGTCTTACGACTAAAAACTAGGTGATGGTGACTATAGGTATATGTGAAAGATAGATTGATAGGAAGTATGAGGGAAATGTCTAAGGATTCTTTTAGCGGCTAAATTTCACTCATGGGCTAATTTTCCATGGTTTTTCCAAAAACGAGATTTGCTATTTTAAAAATGATTCGCCCAAATTCTATAAGATAAAATTATTTTACCTTAACAATCGCCAAACTTTCATAAAAACTATGCAAAATCCTTAGAAATTTGAATATTTTTACAAAAATATTGCCAATCATTTATAGTTGGAATGTGAAGGATCAGTAAGATTCGCCAAGGTTTCTACATTTTAAAATAAATTTCCATCCTTATAATCATCCCTAGAAAGGTCCTCTGCCAATTCTGCAGACATGATTACTACAAAAACTCCAAGCGATAATTACTACCTAAAATTGATATGCAGAGAAGGGAAACTATGGGATACCTAGGTAATCGATGATAACATGGAGTTCTACAACATTTAGGAGAGTATCACAAGCATCTCAGCCTCCAAATCCACCTCATCATCTGACTCTATAACACCACTGCCAAATGGTCCGAACATGAAGTTTTTGTAGCGCCGAGTTTTGAACTTTTAAAATTTGAAAACCGTTAGGAAGTTCATAAAGATCATATCCTCAAAAGCATATTTTAACTAACCAAGGTGTTGAAAACAAGGCATACATGACATCATCACTATGATAATGAATCATGGGAAAGGATGAAGGACATGGTGTGCACTACGGAAACTCTGAGTGAGTTGGCAATGCTCTTTTTTCAAAAAAATTGATTTGACCACTTTAAGAGGACAAAGGGACAACATGGCAAGGATACGAAGGCATGAGTGAGGAGAGTGACATGTCAAGTCAAATTGGTCATGGGGTGAATCAGGATTAGTGTCAAGTCATGAAGTGGATCAAAACATAAGCCAAGAAAATGAACCTAGGCCAAAACCTTATATGAGGGTCAAAACATAAGTCATGACTTGAGCCTTCATTTATTCAAGGTAACCTAAGTAAATCACACTTTAAGAAAATAAATCAAAATTTAAAAATCTAAAGGCTTGGGAAAAAATAAAACTAAGGGATAAATACCCAAGGCAACTTAGTGTGATAACATTATCCACTGCCAATCTGTGCTGCAAACTATTTATTACAACTATGCGTTGCAAACTGTGTGTTGCAGAATATGTGTTGCAAACCCCCTGTTTCTTGATAGATCAAACCCTCTTTAGTTCAGATTCATCTAGGGTCTAGGTTTTAACTAGTCAACTCACATGTTTCTCCTTAGTCATGGAAAATCTTGCAAGTCTTTCATAAAAATCTAGTTCAATTAGCATTGCAAACTGGCGTTGTGAACTTAACCAGTGCGTTTCAAACCCTCTATCTTACACGGAGTTGCTTCAATTTTGTATTATATGCAGTTTTCATCCAGTTGAATTTTTTTTTCTATTTTCTCACTTCCTACTTGCAGCCTATTCATCCTCACACTATTGTTGTGCATAGATTGTTCATTCAAGTAAACCCTAAGTTGTGCCATCTCTGTAAACAAACTCTAAATTTCATGTTTTTATTACATATCTCATAACAAATTGTCATAAGAGGGTACCAGAGGTTTTAAAAACAGTCATCATGGAAAACCAACAAGGAAATAAGATCCAAAAAGGGGGAGAGATTGTGAGAGTCGAACCACATGACATGCAACTCATCCATTATAAACCATTTTTCAAGGAATATTTTGAGAGGGTGGGTTTCTTCAATGTTTGTGAGAAAATGCGAGGACATCCTGAAGTAGCTAAGCAGTTTTCACTCAACTTCAATGGGAAAAATACTAAGGTGGGGGTGCTATAGTTTGAAGTCTTTGACAAATCTATTTCTATAGCCACAAATATACATGATTGTGGTGAGAAGTGGTTTAAATCCATGTCTTTGAACTCTTCTTTCTCCAAGGAATTCCTAAAACCTAAATATCAATGAGACAACATATCCAAGGGAGTGCCAAGAAGTCACATGTTGGAGTATTTTGACAAGATGCCTAGGGTCATTCAAAGGTACTTCACATGTGAAGGAAGGTTCAATATGGTATATCAATACCATATGAGATTTCTATTACACTTCATTGGGAAAGAGTCAATGAACCTTCCCTTTTATCTTTTCATGAGTATTGGCAAGATGTCAGATAGAGTCCAGGCTAAGTCCAAGCAAGTGGATACCAGTGTTTTTTACTTTGGTTTAATCAAGATGCTAGCACTGGAAGAGTTGAAGAATAACATTGACTGGGAGACTTTCCTAGTTGCATCAGGTTTTCACCTGGATATTGCTCATAAACCATAGTCCAAAAGACAAACACCTACCCCTGTTGAGAAGACTGTGCATTTAGATTCAAGCAAGAAGAGGAAGATTACCAGGAGTGATAAAATCCTTTCAGGTTACTGATAAAACAGTTGAAGATGGTCCCTCACAACCTCCTGACAGATAAATTTCCCTTGTAGAAGAACCTACACCTATGGAGATATCATCAAGCAAAGAAATGAGTTTGAAGGGAAAGAAACTTATCTTTTCCCCACTTGTTTCTGCAAAAACAGACAAATTTAGAAGACCTTTCACCAGAGCAGCAGTTAAACAACATGTTCCTATGGAAGATGGTGCAACAGAAGCCTCAACTGAACAAAAGGACAAAGCTCAAACTTCCAAGCATCGCATAGAGATTATTTATATCAGCACTCCTCCTCATGAAAGTAATCATACTTTTAAAAGACTTAGGAGGAAACTCAAGGAGGCAAGAAATGAAATTGACAAATAGGTTGAAATATTGTTGGTGGAAAGACATTCTCCCTGTGGAGAATGGTCAAGGTTGACAGAGTGTTGATGCACCATGGACAACTATTCTTCTAGGATGTATGTATGTATTAGAAGAATGGTTTGTCACCCTGAGTTCACAGTAGTGACCGGAGTGGAGAGATTGGTATAGGACATACATATTCCCTAAGTTCACAGTAGTGGCCAAAGGGAAAATAGTACAGGAAAATCATTCTTCTAGTACATATGTCTGGATTAGAAGAATGGTCCTTGTAGCCCATTGGGTGGATTTGAACATTTGGGAGAACTGACATTCTTCTAGGATGTAGGTCCATATTAGAAGAATGATCCTTGTAGCCCATTATGGGGCTTTCAGCATCTGTTGGGACAACTGTTCTTCTAAGACGTATGTCTGGAATAGAAGAATGGTCCTTGTATCACTCTGTTGAGTAAATGATGTATTCAGCATCATGCCCAATTACTCATATGGAGTATGGCTTCAAGAGATGTTGCAATTGAAGCTATCATATGATATTGATAGTGGTGATGTTTCTCGTGAGTTAATCTACGTGATCATGAGATATTTTGTGTGGCTATGAAGATGCTACTAGTTGAATGGTGTTGAAATATTGTAACTGCAAAGAGTATTCTATTTATTATTCATTAGATCAATCCCCTTTTGTGTATTGATCATGTCGGGCATTGTAATTGACCAAAACCCCTTTTGCGGATTGGTCAAACCCTAATTGTAATATGCAAATGAATAAGTCGGCCCCCAAGAAAATTAAAGTGGTTCTAACCACCCAGAAAGATAAGTCGTCCCTACCAGTGAAGAGACACCTCCTTTCAGTGCTTGCCAGTTTGTATAAATAAAGGAAGCCAGCCACTCATTTTTTCACTCATCTAGTGTGCAAGTATTGAAGGAAGTTGCAATTACCAGTTGCCGGAAGAAGGAAGAGAGAGAGGCACATTGCTTGGGAGAGGATATTCTCTAGTGTTTGGTTTATTGTCTTGACATTGTCTTGGCTATCTATATTAAGGAAGTTTTTGTTGGGTTTTATTCCCCATGAGGGTTTCCCAGGATAAATGTTGTTTATCTTGTGATTGTGTTTCTCTCAGTGATCCTGTCTATGCTATGGTTATCTAGTAAATTGAAAAGAAACTTAATAATAGATTAAACCTTAAAAAATGGTTTGTTTGTGCTCAATACCATTTCCTTTAATACCTCCCTAGCTAGGAGGGAGTGTTTATATTATGGTAGTTGCGGGAGGAATTAACCTCCATGTATAACTTCTAACCAGATTAGAATGTTCTGGAAGCTAGAGAAACCCTAAACAGATGTATAGAAACCCTAGAAGACATGTCAGATCATTAAAAGAATTAATATTTAAGTATTGGCCTCTAAAATAAGAAGTCATCCTAGACATAAGACAAAGAGCACTAGAAATATAGGGCACTTGAGCTCATTTGGTCATTCACACTCTCACAGCTCACACAAGACAAGTGGTGCAGAAGTTTGGAAAAGGAGTGCATTTGCAGCTACTGAACTGGGATTTTGGTCTTGGTTTCTGGTTTATGGACTTTCTGTTTGGTGCATTATTCATGGAGAAAGAGAGATATGATATCTCTTGGTTATCTATTGGGTCTAGTACTACTTCCATAATTATTCTATCTATCAAGGTTATGGTGCTCAGGGGTGGTTGCGTGCCTATGGTTGGGTGACAATATTGAGATATTGTCTATGGAAAAATGAGCATATCTCTTTGATTCTGACACTTGTAACATGTGGCTTCCATTAAAACCCCAATAGGTATATGTAAAATGATTCAAGGATAGAATGCTAGGTTTTCAAAAACAACATTGAAAGCCTTTGGTCTAGCCATTAGACGCATTCGTCTTCAGAAAAGATCTATTTATTTCTTTGATTTTGTTTGCTTGATAGCAAGGTTTAATCCTCTCCTTGGAACCCTTTGTGGTTTATACATATAGTTAAGTTTAGAACAATTGCATTTATTAAACATTCGCATACATGAGTTATGCATGGTTTCATTGAAATTTAAGGCACGATATCTTATTTCCTTTTATAGATTTATTTCATATCATTATGCTGATGAATTCAATGCTTCTTTTAAACTATTACTTGCATATAAAACTTGTTGAACTATGAATTGACATTATTGGTTCTCTTGATTTTGCTTAGTACGTGCTTTCCATTTTTAGAGTGTCCTCCTTCATTCGCATCGTTGGGCATCTCAACTAAAAATATAGACCCCGGAGCTAGCATAAATGCATGGATTCTTGTCAGGCCCAATGGAAGACTTGATCCCCATGGATTCATCTTATCTATTTCATAGCCAACTAAGATGATTAAAAAAATGCCTATTTTGATATTGAGATGGAAGAGAGTGATTTGGCCCCCTCAAAATTTAGTTTGGATATGAATCCATTACAACCATATTGTTTTAAAATTCATTGGGACTTTGGAGGGTCTACCATACTTGTATTTACAAAAGTGTTTGTGTTTGCATAAAACTTTGGGAAAACTGCAATTTTTATTTTCGAATTTTTCTTGAATAATATATTAGCTTATAAATGTGCTAAAATAAATAAAGTGGATTTTTCAAAACAAATGATAAGGTTTTGGTTTTTGAAAGTTGTCTTAATGCAATTCTTTCTAGGTAGAATCTATAATTTATTAGGTGGTTAGCAAGAAATTTTATGTAGTTTATGGTTACTAAATTTGATATAGTTTATAGTGAATTTAGTTTTGTTGTTTATGTATTCTTTAGGAGAATAATGAAGTGCCTATACATAGATATTCCATTATAAATGTTCTTTCGAAATTGCTTTGGGTTTGATATTATCAATCATGAATTGTTTTGGTTGGTATCATTTTTCCTTTAATTCTTACATGCATTTAGAATCTACGCGGTCCATCATATTTTTTGTTCTAAAATTGGTTATGATTGTCACAATGTGTTCTTAAGTGAAGGTTTCGCTCTTACACTATAACTCATTTGTTTGTTTCATTGTTTTCCCTTTGGTTATGAAACACATTTGTGATTCTAGAGGGCCTGTGAGATTTGTATTTGAAAAAATGTTTATGCTTGCATGGATGTTTGGACAACTTGTAATTTTGATTTTGAAATGATGTTGTTTGACTTATTTTGAAATGAAAATGGAATATAAAAAAATTCTATACTTAGGTTTGCAATTGTTCAATTCAGTGAAGGTGTGGTGGAGAGGTTCCTGAACTTCTAGCACCTCCAAATCCCATGGAATTATGGCATGCAGGGGTCTTACTACCACCTTCAGTTGGTGATCGAAACCACAACAATAGTGTCACCCTCCTTCAAGCAAGGATATTACTACCACCTTTAGCTGGTGATCACAACCCACAACAGCAATGGCATCCTACTTTGCAAGGATCTTACTACAACCTTTACCTAGTGATTGCAAGTACATAGTAGTGGCATTTTGAAATTTGGGCCCGAAAGAAAATAGTTCAAGGAGCCAATCATATTGAGTTTTAGTACCTCCTCCATTATGCATGTGCACTCATAGCCCCTTAATCCACATAGACTTGTTTGGCACCGACACAATTTTTCCCAACCCATCATTCTCATAAGCAAGTTCATCAACAATACTTAGTTCCACAGAGCATTTCCTCATCATCATGCCAACCCCAACAATGGGTAGGCCACTTCTTTTGTAATCTCCCATTAATGTAACATCTTCCAAATATTTTTCTCTTGGCCTTCCCTTTTTCCTTGCAAGGGTGGATTTACAAGCATCCAAAACAAGGTAAAAGTGAACTACAACACTTTCCCCTTCTACCCATTTACCCAAGTTAACTTTGGAGATCATTTTCACAAGTCTTTTCCCATTTCCTAGGATTCCTAGGAAACTAGGATTAGATAGTCATCCCCATTGAGACAATATCCCTTCCCTTGAGTGAATTTCCCCTTTCTACACCCAAGTGTCAACCTGTAATGGATTAGTCCATCCAAGATACCAACGTATATGCAACATCATCATCATAATCAATCGCATGAAGTATCTCATTAATTAGGCACAAATCATAAATCACATTATAAACCAAGATTAAATGGAAAAGGTATCTGATGCAGGTGTACATTATAATGAGGCATCCAACATGTGCATTTATCATAAATCATAATATGAACCATATCAAAGGAAAGGTATCCAATATAGGTATACATCATAATGAGGCATCCAACACATGGAAAATTTTAAGGATCCATGGTTATCTTAAAGTGTTGAAACCTTGGTGAATCTTGTTAATTCTTAAAATCCCAAATATAAAATATTTGGTGATATTTTTGTAAAAATATTCAAAATTCAAAGGATTTTATATATTTTGTATAATGTTTTGGTGATTTTTAGAGTAAAATATTTGTATTCTATATAATTTGGGGGATTTGGTAATTGGTGAATCTTTTTATGCAAGAAAACATCGAAAATTAGCCCATGGGAGAAATTTAGCCCCTAAAATTTTCCCTTATCTGACATGTGCACATAGCATAAATTAAAACATGAACCATATTAAAGAAAATGTAGTATTCAATACATGTATATGTGTACTTACATCATAAATCATAATATGAACAATATCAAAGGAAAGGTATCCAATGCATGCCATATCATCAATCATATCAAAGCACGAACAGATCATATTAACTATAATCAAGGGTCATCATTGTTACATAGTCATCAATAAGAGCACAATGTTTCATGCAATATCATCATAAATATCCATAGCATAGGCACAACAATAGGCATGTTAGACAATAATTAGATATATATAATCAACCACACTATCAAGGACTAATGATGCTGACAACCATCAATAATTATTCATGCTTCATGGCCATTATCAAGAATATTTAATGTTGTCATTAATAAATTTAAATACTCATCATAATATAGAAAATAACATAGGAGCTTAGGTCCATCATACTCACTCATATACCATCAAGGATACATTCATTAAGTCACACATATTTCCTACAGGAAGTAAATTCCAACAAGGGGTCATCCAAAAGGAGGATTTCGATCAACAATATAAAACACTGGAGGTCTACCCAAATGGTGGCCAATACTTAATAATAATTTACTAAAAGGGAACACATCGTCTACTACTGAGGCACAATCCAACAAAAACTAACCACCTAGATAAACTCAACCAATGTCCATGGGGGATGATAGTTGTAAGAAATGGCTAGCAATAATCAGTGAAGAGTTAATCACCCATAAAAAATAATAATATCTACCCTCGCCAACAATAGAAATTATTACACATTACTCACATGCATTGTGAGGTGTTACATATAGAAGTCTTAGGCGTATCCATATTTCCATGCACAATGCTCAAGTGCTTGGAATCTCCTCTGAAGATAATTTGTGGGTATAGTACACATGGTGACAATTTGTAATATAGTTGTTATGGGATATCTAAAGTGCTTGCAATCATTCTAATTCAATTGGATCAATGGCATCCTAAGCTTGTTCATGATTGAAATGTAGTCATTACACTTTGCATCACTAAATTCAATCAAGTAGTTTGTAGGCCATATTTAGAGAAAACCTTTTGATAAGCAACATTTATCACAATGGATGAAAAATTTATGGATTAAAACTCCAAATTCGTGACCATCTAGTGGTTCAAAGTGCACCATCTCTCATTTCAAAATGTTTGAATGGACTAATTTCACTTTTTCTCGCATGAACTTAATGTTGTGATTTGGATTCATTTGTGTCGTTGAACCTTCAAATTGCTTAATGATTTTAACATTTAAGATTGAACATGTATTGAAATCCATCAATTTGTTTTGGCCAAGATACAAAGTTTCTAAGTTGTAACTTTGATGAGAAAATGTCATAAGGCAACACCAGTTCCTAGTACACCAAATGAGAAATATACCAAAAGCTTCCCTTCAATAGAATCATTTTCATATACATTTTTCACAAGACCTATAGCAATGCAATCTCTATGATATGAACATTTGTGTAACAATGTGACTTTTCTAAGAAGAAAAGAAAACCTAGATTCATGTAGAATGTTTTTCTCTACTATTAGAATTAACATAGATACCTCAGTTTGATGTAGATATAAGTCAATGTGATTAAAAATCAATTATGCATCTCATTCAATAAAAGCATCGTTTTCTTCTAACAATGCATTTGCACCTCTTCATGCATGTGGCAATTGAATATCTCCATCAAAAACCTTAGTAACATTTACAATGACACATCCATGGTTGATATCATTGTTGTGCAATTGCTTTCTACTTGGGAAGACCATTCCTTCAACAACTTTTAATTCACTGAAAAAAAGATTTACATAGTGTTCAAAACCTAACATTTCAAAAGACATTTTTGCTAATACATAATGAAAAGGATACAACAAAAATCAATATATGATCCAGATGGATATCGGTGGCCACCCACATTTTCCAACTGGATCAAAACAGTTTTCTGACATTTTTGGCAATTTACTATTTTTAGCAGTTTTTACTTCTAGGACCATTTTGAGGGCCTAAATGAAGGTTTTTCGGTATTGAGCTCCTCAATGATAGCCAAAGTCTTGATTGAGCCCCCAAAATTAATCTCCGCGGTGATACCTTTCCAACAGGCTATCACATGCCTAAAACGAAGATCGCATGCAAAAGTTACGACCCCGGGAAGTTGATGTACTAGCTTACCCAAACGGGGCCCACATGACTTTTGGCGCTTCATCTCCTAGGTTTAGGTTTTTGGATGTCTAGGGTTTTTGGAATTTTTTCTTATTGTAAAAAGTCCTTCAGAGCCTCATTATAACCTTCTTCTGGCGAATGCACGCTGCAGTCACATCTCTTCTCAGAGATAAGCCACCACCATTCCAGCAAGCTTGTTTCCACTACATTTTACAGTTTCAGCTTATTTCATTATTGAATGGAAAACCAGCTTTACTGTATCTCTGCTATTTTGTGTTAAGCACCTGTTAATAATCTGTATTCATTTCATTCTTCTCATAAAATATGGATCAGTGGTATCAGAGCGATCTGCTCCTTGTCGTCTTAATGCATGTCCCCAATGAGGTCGGAGTACAAAGAGTTGGGTCTCGAGCTTGTTTCTCTTGAGGACAGAATCTCTCGCACGCCCAAGTGAACTCCCATGGTAGGAGAAAATAAAGATGATGGGATAGGAAATCCTTTCAAACTGTTGATTGAGGAATCCCTCACGCAACAGAGGAACGAGATGATGGATAGTTTCGCGCAAATCCTTTGGCGACTACCAACAGGCGACGCATCTTCTTTGAACGGAGGCACTGCCCCCTTCAAGGTACAAATAAACTTTGATAATCCTATATTTGAAGGTTAGGTAGATGCAGATGTTGTAGACAAGTGGTTGAATCTACTAGAAGGGTATTTTTCTGTTCATAAATTTTCGAATAGAGAAAAGATTACTTTTGCGCTCCTCAAAGTCATTCCCCATGTCAAAGATTGGTGGGAAACTTTTTGTGAGCAAAAGGAAATAGAGGAAACATCATTGTTTTCAGTCACGGCCACCTGGGAATCCTTCAAAGATGCTATTAAGGAACAATACTACCCTGTCGGAAGTTATGACGACCTGTATACCAAATGGACCACACTGCGGCAAGAAAGAGACCAAGCAGTGTCAGATTTCACAAATATCTTCCATACCTTGAATACCAAGTTGGGTATAAGAGATTCGAAGTGACATCTGGTGCTCAAGTATCGCGGTGCTCTGCATAGATACATCTAGACTGAAATGGAATTTTTGGACATCTCATCCTTGGGTGCGGCCTACCGATATGCCGTCAAAATCGAGCAGAAGCTCAAACAAAAGACGTGGCAATTTGGGCCTGGGAACCCCTCACAACAAAAGCTAGGAAAGGGCGGCCCCAACCCACTGAACAAAGGACAAAGCAAACATGGACAGTACCAAGACAACCAGTACAAGCTGCAAGCAAAGAAGGACACCGGAAAGACAAAGAAAGATATCGGGAAGTGGTGCGACTTCCATAAGAGCCCTTGGCATAACACTACTGACTGTCGCTCAAAGAAATCATTGGTGGCTGAAGTGAAAGCCTCTAAATCATATGCAGATTCTAACTCTGAGACAAAACCAGAAAGGGGAAGACGGATCATTGACGTGGAACCCAGTGCCACCGTTGCTACCACCAAGCTCCATCCTGGTGAACCAGACGAGCCAGAAGAAGGAGAGCACCTCTTCCATTCACAGATGTGGGTAAAAGGCACCCCGCTGCACTTCATCATTGATAGCGGTAGCTAGAAGAACCTCAGCAGAGGTTTTCAAGCGGCTGGCCCTGCCAACAATGATGCACCCAAAACCCTACACCATTGGATGGTTCCACCAAGGAAGCGATCTCCACGTCAGCCAACAGTGTCGACTGTCGTATAGCATCAAGCCCTTCAAAGATGAGGTATTGTGTGATGTTTCTCCTCTCGAAGTTTGTGATGTTCTTTTGTGCCAACCTTATTTATGGAAACATCATGTTGTATATGAGTCTAGGCCTCGCAGTGTTATTATTACTTTGAATAAGAAATTGTACAGGATACCCGAGGCAGTCCCACCTAGTGCTATTTCCTTGATCTCTGCTAATCAATGCAGGAAGGTCATATCTCAGACGGGGAAGTTCGTCTTCTTCGTAATTCTCTCTCAGAATAAGAGAAAGATCGCAACCACATCCAGGGTCTCTACGGCTAACCTCTCCACACAGCAAAAGAAAGTAGATAAGGTCGTGGAAGAATACTCGGATATCTTCTCCTCACCTACAGGGGTACCTCTGCACTACCAGGTCAAGCACCCCATCGATATGACCCCTGATGCACCGCTGCCCAATGGGCCAGTCTATCATCACTCTTTGTCAGAGAATGAGGAGATCAAGCGATAGATCCAAGAACTACTCCACAAGGGGCACATCTGCCGTAGCTCATGACCTTGCGGGAGCCCAATCATTCTATTACAGAAGAAAGATGGAACCTGGCGACTCTGTATTGATTACCGGGCTCTAAATAAAATCATTGTCAGAAACCGGTACCCAATTCCCCCAATCGATGACCTCCTTGATCAACTCACGGGGGCCAAATACTTCAGTAAGATTGATCTGAAGTCTGGCTACCACCAGGTCCCGATAGAATAGACAGATGTATGGAAGACCGCCTTCAAGTCAAAGGAAGGACTTTTTGAATGGTTGGTCATGCCCTTTGGTTTAACAAATGCTCCATCCACTTTCATGAGGATGATGGATGATATCCTGCGACCATTCACCAATACTTTTTTAGTGGTGTATCTGGATGACATTCTAATTTACAGCAAGACTTGGGCCAAACACTTGCATCATATTCAGCAGGTTCTGCACACCCTGCAGCAGCACAAGCTATACGCCAACTTGGAAAAATTCTCTTTCGGCATGGACAGGGTCCATTACCTGGGCTACATCATTGATCAGCATGGCGTACATGTGGATCCATCCAAGATCCAAGTCATCTGTGACTATCCAGTCCCAACAACACTCACTAAGCTTCGGAGCTTCTTTGGACTTGTTAATTTCTACCGCAGGTTCATGCTGGGTTTCTCCCATATTGCATGGGCCCTCATCCAAATAAACAGGGGTGATGGTAAGGCGAAATTTGCATGGGGCCGGTCCCAACAACAATCATTTGATGATTTGAAGTAGCGCTTGTTCTCAGCCCCAGTACTTTCACTACCAGACCTGCAACATCCTTTTGAGATCGAGACAAATGCTTCAGACTATGCTGTGGGTGTCATTCTCACTCAGCACGACCACCTCGTGGCCTATCATAGTGAGACATTGTCATATATTGTTCGTAAGTACCCTACTTACGACAAAGAAATGTACTCCATTGTGCAAGCATGCCGCCAGTAGAGACATTACATTCTTGGGAAGGAGACATTCATCCACATTGATCATAAGCCACTGCAGTTCATGCAGACACAGGGAAAACTACAGAATGACCACCATCAAAAGTGGTCCACATACTTGTAGCAATTCCACCTCAACATCAAGTATAAAACAGGAAGCACCAATCATGTCGTTGATTGCCTCAGTAGACCGCCAGTCATGGCACTCACCACAGTGCTAGACTCTTGCGGCCATGAGACATCTGGATGGCCCCAACTCTATGAGATAGACCCTGACTTCGCCACCACCTACCAAATGTTGGGTGCAAATGCAGTTGTCAATAATTTCTATCTTCAGGATGGGTTGTTGTGTCATTTGGGCCATATCCGTGTTCCACCAAGTGAGCGATCGAAGTTGATCTGGGAAGCCCACTACAGTCGGGTGGCAGGACACTTTGGCATCGAAAAGATAGTGGCGATGCTACAGAAACATTTCTATTGGCTGAAATTTTGACAGGAGGTCGACAAGTATATCAGGTCCAACACTGCCTGTGCTATTTCCAAACCAACCACTAAAAAACAGGGCATGTACACCCCTCTTCCTACTCCTAACAGGCCATGGGAATCCATCTCAATGGACTACATGTCGGGACTCCCATCCACCAAGCGGGGAAATGACTTTGTTTTTGTGGTTGTTGATCACTTTTCTAAGATGGGGATTCTGGTTTCCTGCAAGAAGAGCATCACAGCAGAGGCCACTGCCAAGCTCGTCTTTGAATGAGTCTGGGTACATTTTGGAATCCCACAAACCATTGTCTCAAATCAGGGTAGTCGATTTCTCAGCACATTCTGGTCGAGCCTCTAGTCACTGTTGGACACCAAGCTCACCAAATCCATGACCTTCCACCCCCTGAAAGATGGCCAAACTGAGGTTGTAAATCGAATGATTGTGCATATCCTTTGCATGTATAATTCAAAGAACCCTCGCACATGGGATGAGAGCCTTCCCTATGTCTAGCATAGCTACAACCGAGCCTTACATAGCTCAACCGGCCACAGCCCCTTTCAAGTGGGGTTGGGATTCCAACCATTTGGTCCCATAGATGTTGCACTTCCCCTTGCAGTCACCTCGACTGAATCATCTCCTGCTCCAACTGAAGCTGACAAAGCCACCCGGTTCATTGAGCGGATCCAGCACATCCGCCAACAGGTTCAGGATATCCTACAGAATTCCAATGACAAGTACAAACAACGCCATGATCAACATCGGGTGCCACATAAGTTTCAGGTGGGTGACAAAGTTTGGTTACACTTGCAGAAAGAACGCCTTACAAGACCCCATCGAAAGCTTCACCCACTCCGTTATGGACCATACACTATCAACAAGGTCGTGGGGGATAATTCTTTTGAGCTCAACATTCCTCCTTTCCTTGGCCTGCACCTAGTGTTCAACATGGATCTCCTTCGCCCTTATTTCCCACCATTATTGGACACCTTAGAAGTAGCAGAACAACTGACACCAACAGATCTCAACCCCGACTACATACAACAGGCATCCAATGATCGTATTGTGGACAGACAGATCAAGGGCACTCGACAACAAAGGATCCATCTTTATCGAGTTGTCAAAGCAGGGCAGCTCCTGCACCAAGGCAAGTGGCTCACCCGGGGCCAAATTCAACAGAAATTTCCTCATCTAATGGGGGACCTCAATGCAATGGAGACCATTGCTTCCTAAGGAGGGAGGATTGATCCATATGGATATCGGTGGCCACCCACCTTTTCCAACTAGCTCAAAATAGTTTTCTAACATTTTTGGCAATTTATTACTTTTAGCAGTTTTTACTTCCAAGGCCATTTTGAGGGCCTAAATGAAGGTTTTTCGGTATCGAGATCCTCAATGATATCCAAAGGCATGATTGAGCCCCCAAAATGAATCTCCTTAGTGATACCTTTCCAACAGGCTATCACACGCCTAAAACGGAGATCGTATGCAAAAGTTACGACCCCGAGAAGTTGATGTACTAGCTTACCCAAACGGGGCCCACATGACTTTTGGCGCTTCATCTCCTAGGGTTAGGTTTTTGGATGTCTAGGGTTTTTGGCATTATTTCTTATTGTAAAAAGGCATTCAGAGCCTCATTGTAACCTTCTTCTGGCGAATGCACGCTGTCGTCACATCTCTTCTCAGAGATAAGCCGCCACCATTCCAGCAAGCGTGTTTCGGCTGCATTTTACAGTTTCAGCTTATTTCGTTATTGAATAGAAAACTAGTTTTACTGTATCTCTGTTATTTTGTGTTAAGCACCTGTTAATAATCTGTATTCATTTCGTTATGCTCATAAAATCCGGATCAATATAATATCAATATATATATGTGTGTGTGTGTGTGTGTGTGTGTGTGTGTGTGTGTGTGTGTGTGCAATAAGAATATAATCAATGTAATAGATAAACATAAACCAATAAAAATGTCATAAGTTAATATAAACTCTCTAAATTAATGTACTCTTTCATATTGTTGTGAAAAAATTACAAAATACTTTTGTAACATTCAAACATTAAATTGAATAAATATATACAAATTTTACACTAGCAATAATCATACCAAATTTATCCTTTATGCCAAGGATGGAAACCTTCCTTTTACAAAGATTTCTAGATTTCATCTCACCAACGTAATAGACTCCAAACTTCATATTCAACCAGACTTTACAAACTCTTATCGCATGAATTATTTTGGTCACCTAAGATCATCCTCAGATGCAAAGGGAGGCCATACACATTTCCTGGATATCCACTCAGACTTTCACAATGGGATCAATTTCTATCACCTTAGATCACATACAAGCGCAGAGTGAGAGAATACTCTATCTCTCGAGACTCAACAACCCGATGATAAAAATGAGAGTAAGAGATTTTATTTATAGCTAAACATGTCAGTATCTGATAATAAGAAACCTACAAGTATAGGTTAAAATTTTACCACTATCAAGAATCTATGACACAGATGACTGGTCGATAAATGATTTTAGTAGTGACAAACTTTAAAGGACTAGATTCGAGACATGTGGGACAATGCATGTTAGCTTGTCCCTTATCGATCAGGAGGACATGTGGGGACCCAAATCAGACATAATACTAAAAGACTATGAAACTCATATACCTTTACACAGTGGAGCATTATGTTTCCCACGAGGCGAATATATGGAAATCTTACGGACAAATAAATGGTCAACATAATTGGCCCAAAATCTAGTGGAGAATGATATTTGAAGGATAAATGAGAAAATAGATGAGAATATAGGCCCATGATGCTTCCATAATAGATATTATCCTTCCATGTGGTTTTCCATATTGTGGAGTTCTTCCTCGATCCAAGAAACATCATTGTCATACAGATCTTGAGAGTCTTCAATAAAATCTAGCAATGGGAATAGGTAGTTGTCAAAGCACCTATCAACATCAGATCCTTTCATATCTGGATGCCCCCCTTTGTTGAAGAAATCACTTTCAAACATAGATATAATATTTTAATTATATTCAACTTATTGGTGGATAACACTCAAAACTTTACCATCTTTCTTAACTGATTTGACAACAATCTCAAGCTGTGATGATCTAAGTTCTTCTAGTTGTGTGTTTGTAGATTTCAGGATGAATTTAAACCAAAGATCTTTTTTAGCAGTTATTTCCATCTTATATTGGAGATGTATAATGAAATCCAACTTCCTTTGAGTCCAGTCATTTCACAAACAAACCTTATCTAACAATATTTATATCCACCCTGTCCATGCATGTTGAGTCAAATTTCTAGCATCTACACATATTATAATCTGGCCTTTTTCGTTTGCTAATTGTTGGATGAGAAAATAGGAATCCCAAGTTAATAGTTATGTTCCTATATCACAATATCACAACCCTTGGTTTTCATATTCAATCGAGGTACCATTTCTTCCTATGCTCAATCTTTCTTCTGCTTGGGTGAGTCCAAAGAAAGCAGTTCTATCCCATTTTTCCAAGATCCTGATTTTTAAAGGAGATTGATTTATTTCTTCGATAAGGACTTTATCCATATGCATGCCTACTACTACTCTTGTCAATAGGCTACACAATTTTAGTCTTTATTTAATTGATGTTGTTGAGAGAATCTTGATCCTTCTTTGGTTTATTTCATCAATCTTCTTAATTGTTGCTTGTCTAGCTTCTTTGGCTAGTTCTTGGAGCATAATTAGATATTTTCCTTTGCCAAAACTAGTTGATCTGCTTCTCTGGTTAGCATATCAACAAGACATTTCAAATATATAGGCTTAAATTCAATATCAAAATCAAAGTTTTCTAACCAAACTACCCACTTTTGAATTCTAGTATGGCTATCAATTAGTACTTTTTCATACTTAGCATACATGGTAGGAATTTTAAATATTTCCTAATTAAGAATCTAACAAGCTTAAGATACAACATGAAATGTTGAAATATTTTTTTCACAACAAGTAATTATTTATAACTAGAGGGTTAATTGAGTTCAACTCCTCTAAAGGATCCAAAGGAATACCCACAAATTTGGTCCTTCCCTTCAATCTTCTCAATAAACACTCTTCCTCATGCTTTATTAGAGGTGTTTGTTTCAATGATGTATTGGCCTTGTTCTGTAGGGACTGTCAAAGAAGGAAGATTCTTCACATTTTCTTTGATTCTTTTGACTACTTCAGTGATGGTAACATTCCATGGAGGTGGTGATTTTTTTAATCTATGTTGCAATACAAAAATATCTTCAACTTACCCTTTGTAAAATTGTCTGACATAATTCAAACTACCCAAGAATATTTGCAACTGGGTTTTGTCTGTAATCACATCTATAAATTGATCAAACTTTTAAGGATATGGTATTGTAGAAATATATGTCCTTCTCTGATATTAAAAACAAGAAATTATATTTATGCCTTCCCTATTTCCATCTTTGAAGAAAATAAAACCAAGCCATGTCGGAAAACAATTTCATAGAATTTTTGAAAATGTTTTAAGTGTCCCTAGAGATTGGGGTGAATCAGTAATAGAGAAATTTAATCCTTTTTCACCATAAAATGAAAGTGTTATATTAATGTATCATTATCATCCAATAGTTGCATAGTAAATAAACAATGAACAAATGAGCAATCATACACATACACAGTACACCTGTGTTTTACGTGGAAACCCAAAGCGGGAGAAAACCAAGAAATATTTTTTCTTATATGTCTTTAAGAATTAAATTCATTGGAAGCACCAACCTCCTTTGTTTTCTAGCTGCAACTGGAAGGAGGCTCCCACCCCATAGTTTCTCAAGCTACAACCTAAGGGAAGCTCCAACTCCCCAATTCTCTGGCTACAACCAGAAGGAGGCTACAACCCCTTATGTTCTCCGGCTACAACCGGAAGGTGGATACAACCACATGTCCTTGCCTTGTCCAACCGCCCTTAAATATAAATGTCAAATGTAGACAACCCATCACTGTCATTGAATCAACCACTACCACAATAACCTGTAATAACCTGTACCAATCAACCTGCACCAAACAACTTGTACCAATAACCTGAACCAACATGTACCATGCATCAATCATGCATCAACATGTACCTCAACCTGTACCATCAACAAGTGCATCAACCATGCACCAAACCTGTACAAATAACTTGTCACAACAACCTATCCAAACAACCTATCACAACAACATGTCTCATCAATCTTATCAACCAAATCAGATCTACTCACCAAGATCAATCACCAAGACAACTCTCAACCATATGCACAATATCACCAAGATTTTCATCAACCAATCAAAACAACTCATAATCATCACCAAGATCAATATGTGCTTCTAATAATATACCAATACAAGTATGTTACATCATCCATACACGATGTGTCAACAATACTACTAGCAAGTGCCTCCAACCATGTACCAAGTATGTACCAATCATGCATAAACTACACATAAAGTATGACTCATCAAAATGTACCAACATCATCAACTATACACCTCATGTATGTGTCAAATCATCAACTACTTGTCTCAACCATGTACCCAACATGTACCTCAACCATATACCAAAGACATACACCAATATAACCATCAAAAGTTATCTAACAATTCATCACTCTATCCATAAACCAAATACCATAAACCCTTACATCAAACCATGTGCCACAACCTCACTGTTATGTAGCCTCAAGCTAAACCAACAACTTCGGCAACACATCACAACCAAAACACCAATACCCATATGCCAAATACCAAATGTATCCCTCAACAAATCTGATATATGTAGCAATATTGAACATCCATTACCATCTCAAGAGCTAAACCCTAGCTCACAAAACATACCTGAAACAAGATGTGTGATATCTCTCATAAATAGACCCCAACCATGTTACTGCCACGATTTTTCTACCGCAATTTTCCTGCCACACTTTTTCTGCCGCACTTTTTCTACTGTAGTTTTCCTGCCACACTTTTCCTGCCGCACTTTTCTCTATCAATAATACCTTCCCAAATAACCTTTCACAAAATAGATATTCAATGATATTCAATAGGTTCAAGTATGTTTAAATGAGAGAGTCTTTCCTCTTATTTATACTTTCATGTAACATCCTCAAGGGGCTATCTTTTAACCATCTTAACCCACTTTCCATAATTAGTAAGTTCTCCATTAACTTTATTATTTAAATAATTTATTTTTCATCCTCTTTGACTTATAGTACACTCATCACTTAAATTTATTATTTAAATAATTTCTTCTTTGCAAACACTTTGACTACTTTGACCTTTTGGGGCTTCTAGATGAATCATGAGGGTTCTCCAACTTCACATGGCCATAACTCTCTAACCATGATGATTTATGTGGCATTCCACATACCACCGGAAATGGCATGACATGTAAAATCCATCTAGAATAGTCTTACCTACAAATATATCAAAACTCATACCATTATCCATAAAACAAAATTGGGTCTATTACCCAAACCTTTGTGCTACCAGACTTTCTTCAAGGGTTGACATCAATGACAACCAACCCAATTAATCAACAATCTCTCCCTTTGGCATTGATGGAAACACTATGATGCAATGTTGAAGTCATGTCATGCAATACTGAAGTCATATCACTTATGTTACCCCTGTGACCATCGCTCCCCCTGGAACCATGCCTTTGTGCTCTGCATCTGATAAATCTCTCCCCCTTTGTCATCAATGGAAAATGTATCTTTCCATCTTGGGCTACTCCCCCTAACTAAACTGTCCTTGGGGATACTTGCCCTGACTGAACTCTTCCTGAAACTAATATCCTAACCTGAACTGTCCTTTTTATGGTGCTTCCTCATGTAAATATAAGACATATAAGATAAGAATTCAAAAGCATTCATTTTGGAGTAGAAATCACTCTGAGTCTCTGGCATAGATACTCAAAGGCTTCCTGTGGAAGCGGTTTTGTAAAGATGTCTACCACTTGTTCTTTTGTGCCCACATAAGAAACTCTAATGTTCTTCTATGTAACCTATTCCCATAGAAAGTGATACTTGATTGGAATGTGTTTCATCTTGGAGTGCATCACTAGGTTCTTTGAGATATTGATGGCACTTGTATTATCACAATAGATTGGAATGGGATCATCATACTCAACCTGTATATCTGTCAGAGTTTGTTTCATCCATGGGACATGTGTACAACATCTTGTTGCTGCAATATACTCTTCATCGGCTGTAGATAAGGATATTGATGATTGTTTCTTGCTTAGCCATGATACTAAACACTCACTCAAGTAGAATGTTACTCCACTAGTGCTTCGTCGGTCATCAATGCAACATTCCCAATCTGCATCTGTGTAGAAAATAAGTGATATATCCTTTCCTTTTGGATACCATAATCCAAACTCTTATGTTCCTTTGAGATATCTGAAAATCCTATTTACTGTTAATACATGTGATTCCTTTGGTGCTGCTTAAAATCATGCCACTTGTCCAACTTCTTGCATTACATCTGGTCTGGATGTTGTCACATATAGTAAGCTACCAATCATTGACTTGTATTGCCTCTGGTCTATAGACTTTGAATCATCATCTTTTCTCAACTTGCAACTGGTTTGCATAGGAGTGGTAACTAGTTTGCAATCTTCCATTCCAATCTTTAGCATTTCTTTGATATACTTAGTTTGAGAAATAAAAATTCCTTGGTTTCTTTGACATATATGAAGACCCGAAAAGAAGGACAGTTCTCCAAGTAATGACATTTCAAATTCATTTTGCATATCCTTTGCAAATTTCTGGCTTAACCTGTCATTAGTACTTCCAAAAACAATATCATCAACATAAATTTCAATTAATAAAATACTACCTTGAGTTACCTTGATGTAGAGGTTGTTTTTTGCACTTCCTTTCCATAGTTCGTAGGGAGTTTTGTCATTTTTGTTTATGAGCATTACT
The DNA here is from genome assembly GCA_009831015.1 of Picea engelmannii. Taxonomy (NCBI): domain Eukaryota; kingdom Viridiplantae; phylum Streptophyta; class Pinopsida; order Pinales; family Pinaceae; genus Picea; species Picea engelmannii. Next base: position 27,676 of record WSFP011351428.1, read on the forward strand.
ATGTTTTGAATGTGAACTTTTGTATGCACTGCATGTGTCCAAAAAATATCGGTCAATTTGGAATCCATTAGCATTGTTCAAGCCATTTCCTATGTAATTATCATTCATTATGATAATGTTCCTTTTTATCTGAACCAATCTATGAATTCATGCTCTCATCCACTGTTATATATATTTCCAAACTCGCTAAGTGTTCTTACGAATCCATCTATGTCCATACTTTCCAATAATCTACTTGCGCAACTATCCATAATGCTAACCCATTTATCACTATACTATCATGAAGTATTGATTAATCTATCAAACTGTACTTCTGCTAACTGATTGCTCTAGATATTTCTTCTCAAACTCTGCAAGCTGCTCGAAGGATGGTTCTTTGTTCTGTGACAGATATCGCATAGATTCCCCCTGTGTAATATTCATATTACCTGGGAGTCTCTAAGCTGGATGGCTCAGAACAATTCCTGCTCTGATGTGTATTCATCATCTTCTTCATTGGTATATTCATCATCATCTTCATTGGTAGATTCATCATCTCTCTGAACTCTGAATTCTTTCTTTCTGTCTGTGGATTCATCTTTCACTACAATGTCTAAAAGTACAATCTTTTGAACCTGTTCCTTATTTGCATGTCCTTATTTTCTTTTAGTTATTTTCCAAACCTTTTTGTATCTGACATATTTTTTCTTCTTTGTAGAATTTTCTTCATCTCGTTTTATTTCCAATCTTGTGATATCTGGTACCTGGTCTTTGTTCACTTTTTCTTCATGTTTTCTTATACATACTTTCTTATATTTGATATCATTTTTCTCTTTCATGGAAGTATCGATCATGCTTCTACAATCACTAGCTATGTGTCCATAGTTATGGCATTTGTAACATTCAATGTTATGTGGGGCCACGTAGGCACTTCTTGCTTGAACATTTCTTTTATAATCCCTGCAATCTGCAACCTTATGTCCAAAATTAGTACAATAAAAACAATGACCATAAAATAAATTTGCATACTTGGGAGTGAATGATCTTCTTTTTGGTGTAGTCCTTTTAATTTTTTTCCTTGACTAATCATGATCATGATTGAATCTTCTTTGTGTCTTGAACATGGATGTTCTTCTTGAAGATGTATCTTCAATAATTTTCTTAGATTCTGGTTGACCATGATTCTTTCCTTTGAGTACTTCTGCATAACACTTTCTATTTTCTTCATTCTTCTTTTCTAGCAACCTAGAGTGCTTCTCTTCATTCTCTATAATTGATGTGGATGTTTCTGTCTCTTCAACGTTCTTGTTGAGCTTGATGATTTTACTTCTCAATGTGACAACTTATTCTTCAAGCTTCTCAACCTCTTCTTCTTTCTTCATTATCTGAGACTTCGTGACTTCTTCTGTTCTTTTCACTTCTCCAAGATGAATTTTTAATCTGATTATTTCTTCTTCAAGTCCTTTCTCTTCTTGACCAAAATTTGCCTCAAGCTGGTTTAGATCATTATTTTTTTCCTTAAGATGATCTGTCGGTACCTTCTCTCTCATTTTTACTTCTTCCTTCTATGTTGTTATGTTGGATTCCAAATACTTCTTTTGATATTCAATATTTTCTTCGATCTTTTTGGATTCTTCTAGCTAAGCTCTTAAGTTCTCGATGACCTGTTGGTATTCTTCAAAAATGTGAAAACTTTCATTTTGTTTCATCGGTTATTTCTTGAGTGACTTATTTTCTTCTCTTAGTTCATCTAAAGCACTAGTCAATTCTGATTCATAATTTTCTTCCTTTTCAATTAGTTTTACCATCTCATTTCCTTCATGGCATTCTATTTCAAGATGTTTGTGTTTTTCACAATTAAAGCAAAACAACATACCTGTAGTGATTATGTACTCTTCATCTTCTGAAATTGTTTGACATGGTGAACATAATTCTTCTTGATATGTATATGCATCTTTTTTGGCATTTTTTGAATCTTCAATGGGTGAAGAATATATGTCGTGTAACTTATCCCAAATTTCTTTGGTTGATGAACATTTACCAACCTTTTCTCTTACGAGATTAGGTAATCCTTCCCAGATGAAATCCATTGCTATTTTTTTATTCTTCTTCATTTCCTTCTTGGCTGCAGTCTTTGCCCTTTTTGAACTATCATATCATGTAACAAATGATAGCCAAATATAATTCCCATGTGCTTGTAAAAATACTTTCGTCCTTATGCTCCAAATATAATACTTTAAACCATTCTGACCATTAAACATTGGTACTCCATTCTCAGAATAATCCATGATCTCCTTCTAGTGGTTAAATTGTTTCCTAAAGGAACCTTCTCTGAAACCAATTGTTGGATTATTGAGAAGGGGGTGAATCAGTAATAGAGAAATTTAATCTTTTTTCACCATAAAATGAAAGTGTTATATCAATGTAGCATTATCATCCAATAGTAGCAGAGTAAATAAACAATGAAAAAATGAGCAATCATACACATACACAGTACACCAGTGTTTTACGTGGAAACCCAAAGTGGGAGAAAACTATGAAATTATTTTTCATATATGTCTTTAAGAATTACATTCATTGGAAGCACCAACTTCCTTTTTTTTCCAGCTGCAACTGGAAGGAGGCTCCAACCCCCTAGTTTCTCACGATACAACCTCAGGGAAGCTCCAACTCTCCAATTCTATGGCTACAACCAAAAGGAGGTTACAACCCCCTATGTTCTCCTGCTACAATCGGAAGGTGGCTACAACCACATGTCCTTGCCCCGTCCAACCGCCCTAAAATACGAATGACAACTGTAGACAACCTATTACTTTCACTGAATCAACCACTTCCACTGTCAACCTGTCATTGTCAACCTATACCAATCAACCTGCACCAAACAACCTGTACCAATAACCTGAACCAACATGTACCATACATCACCCATGCATCAACCTGTACCTCAACCTGTACCATCAACAAGTGCATCAACCATGCACCAAACCTGTGCAAATAACTTGTCACAAAAACATGTCCAAACAACCTATCACAACAACATGTCTCATTAATCTTATCAACCAAATCAGATCTACTCACCAAGATCAATCACCAAGACAAATCTCAACCATATGCACAATATCACCAAGATGTGCATCAACCAATCACAACAACTCATAATCATCACCAAGATCAATATGTGCTTCTAATAATATATCAAGACAAGTATGCTACATCGTCCATAAACGATGTGTTAACAATACTACTAACAAGTGTCTCCAACCATGTACCAAGTATTTACCAATCATACATCAACTACACATTAACTATGACTCATCAATATGTACCAACATCATCAACTATACACCTCATGTATGTGCCAACTCATCAACTACTTGTCTCAATCATGTACCCAACATGTACCTCAACCATATACCAAATACATACACCAATATAACCATCAAAATTTATCTAACAATTCATCACTCTATCCATAAACCAAATACCATAAACCCTTACATCAAACCATGTGCCACAACCTCACTGTTATGTAGCCTCAAGCTAAATCAACAACTTCAGCAACACATCACAACCAAAAGACCAATACCCATATCCCAAATACCAACAGCAAAATACCAACTGTATCCATCAACAAATTTGATATATGTAGCAATATTGAACATCCAATACCATCTCAATAGCTAAACCCTAGCTCACAAAACATACCTCAAACAAGATGTTTGATATCTCTCATAAATAGACCCAACCATGTTACTGCCACGATTTTTCTGCAGCACTTTTTCTGCCACGATTTTTCTGTCGCACTTTATCTACCGCACTTTTTCTGCCACAATTTTTCTACCGTGATTTTTCTACAGCGATTTTTCTATTGCACTTTTTCTGCCGCAGTTTTCCTGCCACACTTTTCCTGTCGCACTTCTCTCTATCAATAATACCTTCCCAAATAGTCTTTCACAAAATAGATATTCAATGATATTCAATAGGTTCAAGTACGTTTAAATGAGAGATCCTTGTCTCTTATTTATACTTTCATGTAGAATCCTCAAGGGGTTATCTTTTAACCATCTTAACCCACTTTCTTTTTTTTAGGGTTAACCCACTTATAATCACTTGTCCACTTAAATTAACCACTTTCCATAATTAGTAAGTTCTCCAATAACTTTATTATTTAAATAATTTCTTTTGCATCCTCTTTTACTTATAGTACACTCATTACTTCACTTTATTATTTAAATAATTTCTTATTTTCAAACACTTTGACTACTTTGACCTTTTGGGGCTTCTAGATGACTCATGAGGGTTCTCCAACTTCAAATGGTCATAACTCTCTAATCGTGAGCAGTTATGTGACGTTCCACATACCACCGGAAATGGCATGACATGTAATATCCATATAGAATAGTATTACCTGAAAATATATCAAGACCCATACCATTATCCATCAAACAAACTTAGGTCCATTACCCAAACCTTTGTGCTACCGAAATTCGCTACCGGAATTTCTTCAAGGGTTGACATCAGTGACAACCAGTGCAATTAATTTGTTGAAATATAACAAGGGATGTCCTCATTCATGTTTTTGTGTTTTGTCATGGGGAGGACATAAAATCATAATTCCTAGACATGTTTTATTTGTAAAGTGACTTTTTTAAATAAAGTGCTTTTATAAAGTGAATGTACTTTATAACTTAAAGTGTTTTTAAGTTGTGGGACCAAAAAAAAAGTATTTAATGAGCATTTATTACTTATTTTGTAATTAATGAGGAGCATTAAATATGAGCCCTTAGATTAGACTTATGATAGCCATTAGATTGAGTTGGTTATGTAAGTTAGGGTTTCTTGAAAAAAGATAAAAGTACATATACATGCTTAGGGATGTGAGAAAGACACACCAGAGAAGATGAGTGGAGAAGTTGAGAGATTGCTTGAGAGAGGAAAGTGACCATCAAGAAGGGCACGATTCCCAAGAGAGCTAGGGCACAAATCCCAAGGAGGATTTTTTCTGTTTTGATTTGCAGCAGTGTTATTTTCTAGGACAGGCCGTACTGTACAAATCCGTACAGGCCGTACAGCATAATTCTTGAGGCACAAAAACCGAGGCAAGCTTGGGCACGGTTTTCGAGGCATCCTTGAAGAATTTTTTGAAGGACAACCATACAGAAGAGAAGGTACAGCAGCCTGTTGTGGCACAAATTTCGAGGTGTCGAATTTCAGAAAATCCGTACAGTTGTACGGACTGTGGCACGGTTTTCAAGATAGATTTGTGGGGGACAGTTTTGTGTTGTAAGAGGTATTTCTCTTGGCTGAAAAGTGTTATCGATGTTGTTCTAAACTTTCCTGAAGTAAATAATAATATCTCTCTCTCGTTGGGTTTCCCCAAATTGGGGTTTTCCCTGGCAGTTGCCTAAATTTCTGTGAGTTATGGGTTGTTGTCCATTGTGTATTTCCGCTGCATATTTTGCTTAACAATGTGTATTTTTGCTTATAGAAATTTTTGAATGTGGGTATGCATTTTTGAAATTTAAGAAGACAGTTATCTCTAGGTTGCTACGTGTTTGACGAAATGTGTGAATGAAATATTTTTGATTTTATCATTAAAAATATCAACATGGTATCAGAGCTTTGTCTCTGACAGTGGGCAGTGTAATATTTGGGCAAAAGGATGTGATTGTTTTCCTTGAGTTGTGATAGGGAATATGGCTGCAAGCATTAGATATGAGGGTTAGTTGGATGGCATTTCCAACTACTTGCAATGGAAGGTTCGTTTGTCATTCGTTCTCAAAGAGAACAAGATCTATAACTATGTCAACTATGTTGTAGCAGCTCTTGCAGCAAATCTTGTTGTTTTGGACTTGCATGAGGTCAAGGAAGCTAAAGATCAGAGGATTATTCTGGATGGGGTGAAGGATCACCTTATCCCACACTTGGCTGAGAAAAAGATTGACAAGGAAATGTGAGATGCACTTAAAAACTTATTCGAGGCAAAGAACGAGAACCGGAAGATGGCCTTGAAGGCTAAGTTGCATGATACCAAGATGGGTAAGGAGGAGAGTGTCTCTTCTTATCTTACCTGGGTGGCTCAAGTTAAAGATGAGCTGGCAGTTGTTGGAGAGGTCACTTCGGATTCTGAGTTGGTGAGGATAGCCTTAAATGCCTTCACCAAAGATTGGGAAGTCTTCATGAAGTGCGTGGTGGGTCGTGAGCATCTACCAGATTGGAGCAGACTGTGGGATGATTTCACTCAAGAGAAGATCTGAGAAAGATCTCATAGTAGTGATCAAAAGACAGACAAAGTTGATGAGAATGTTGCTCTTTTGGCAAAGAGCAAGAAGAAAGGAAGTTCCACAAGGGACTTGAGTAAAGTCAGATGCTTTTGTTGTAACAAGTTGGGGCACCCTACCTCTCAATGTCCTGAGAGGAAGAAGAAGAAGAAGGAGTCAGAGGAGCCTGAGACAGCTGTTATAGCAGCCATAGAGGACTTTGCTTCAAAGTTCGATAGGGAATTTTCTTTGGTTACCCTAGTTTCCAGTGTCGGCAGCGGAGGATTCGTAGGTGATGTCAGATGGGTTGTGGATAGTGGAGCCTCTAACCACATGACGGGAATCTGGCGAGTATTCCTAGACTTCACAGAGATTGGTCCTGGCCGACAAGTGGTAAATGAAGGTGGTATGGCAAGAGCTGTACGTGGAGTTGGGAATGTTAGATTCCAACTCGAGTTTGGGGGACTCTTGGAGATTGATGGAGTTCTCTTTATTCCAGGTTTGAGTGTTAACTTACTCTCAGTCTCAGCCTTGCAGGATGTAGGATATTTCATATTTTTCAAGAGGAACCATGTCTTTATCTACAGAGAAGGAGTGGATCTGGTAGAGCTACATCTGATCGGTAACTGGGTGAATAGGTTGTATATTTTGAGAGGACATCCTATGATGTGTGATTCAGTGTCGGATGAGGAGCGTGAGGAGGCTTATGAGACTGTGGTGGCGCCAAGGTATCAGTATTGCATTCCGAGAAAAGAGAGCGAGTCTCTTCTGAGCACTGGTAGAAGGCTCAGCCAAGTTGATTGAACCGATGCTCAAGATGAAGTGAGCTCAGGGTTCCAGGAGGTTGCCAGGAGAATATATTCTAGTTCGAGTTCTGTGCAGGTGTTGCAGATGGCTCCAGGTTCAAAGGGAGCTTCTACAGAGCACAGTATGATGGGACCAGATGATGGAGATGGCAACGAGTACATTCCTCATTAAGAAGGAGTGTTGAAATATAACAAGGGATGTCCTCATTCATGTTTTTGTGTTTTTTCATGGGGAGGACATAAAGTCATAATTCCTAGACATGTTTTATTTGTAAAGTGACTTTTTTAAATAAAGTGCTTTTATAAAGTGAATGTACTTTATAACTTAAAGTGTTTTTAAGTTGTGGGACCAAAAAAAAAGTATTTAATGAGCATTTATTACTTATTT